>SSNS01000034.1:3049305-3121341 GCA_006937985.1 Aphyosemion australe
AGACAGCATCAATTCTTCCTCTTTGAGGAAGATGAGCTGGGTCATGAGCTGACACTAAAAAGTGTTTACTGTGGCGCTTTTTTCTCTTTGTAGCGTTGTATTGCTTATCTGTAACGTATGCTTTTTGGGGGGTGCGCTCCTGACATAGCATGTCCTCTTGGAGCGAGACGTCGTGCAGTCTGGCTCAGTGAAAGGTTGCGCCGTTCAGTGTGGCACCTTTCTGGAGTTCTCACAGTGTGGCATGAACAGTGTGGTCCCGTGGCTGGAGGACTATAAAGATATGCAACAAGCGTTTATTTCGTGGACGGAAATGACGGTAAAATGGGTTTAGAGGTGGTGAGTGCACGAAGAGGTGGAGGAGAATGAGGGACAAGTTTGTTCGTGTTAAAAAGTCTCTGAAATACAAAAAAAACACAAAATAAACTGCAAATAAACTGTCAATGCACTATCATGGACCGGATACATGACAATATACCCCAGAACTCGCTGTTGCTGCATCTCCTTTTGTTTTCTCGAGGCTTCCCAAAAAAGGCTAAAATCCGCTTTTTTGCCATAGTGGTAAATAAATATTTGAGGTCACCAGCAGGGGGTGCTGCAGCCCCTCCAGCACCCCTACTTCCCGCGGTACTGATAACATGTCTGTGTAACTGGAAAAAAATATATATGTTGTAACTGTAACTTTTGCTGCCTCTTGGCCAGGACTCCCTTGAAAATGAGGGTTTTAATCTCAATGGGACCTTCCTGGTTAAATAAAGAATAAATAAATAAATAAATAAATAAATAAATAAATAAATAAATAAAGTTGCTCCACCCTCCCAGAACACAAGCACACAGATTAAAATATATATTTATATAAATTCTAAGTAAGCAAACAAATTAGAATTAGAAAGCTTTATCATCACCATTGTACAACAGAGTATGCTGCAGGGCCAACACAACGAAGAAAAAATAATATGATACAATCATGATAAATAAAAGCACCATACAAAACACTTCGGCCATTATAAAGTAAAGGGATTGCAAGTAGATTATTGTATATAAAGGTTTTGGTGCATGTGTGCATTCAAAAGGGACATGCCAGTAATTTAATCCCTTGATTTAAAATCATTCCGTTTTAATATAATTTCAAGCAGCAAAAAAACAAAAACAGCAACAGGCATTCCCCTATTAGGAAGTCAAAATCAATGATGTAGTACACAAAAATTAAAGCCTGCACTTCCTCCTCCTGCTCTTCCTCTGGCCCCGCCCCTTTTATGACGTCATCCTGCCTTTGATGTGTGATTGTGATGATGTCATCATTTCCAGTTTACAGACCAGAAGCTAGTTTTCGTCAGTCCACACGTATCGCTCGAGCCGAACAGACGTATATTTCACTCACAGAAGAACAACATGTCGTCAATTTCAAAGATGGATTTATTTCATTTGAACAGAAAACTGAGTTTGGACAGACTGAAGGCGCAACAAAAATACAAAGATTTAGAAGAGCAACATTTTAAAGAAAAAAGAGATTTTTCTGCACAGAAACTTGCTCTGAAAGGCAAGAATTCAGCAGAATATAAAGAACAACATCTGGATTTAATTTCAAAATTAGCAGACCGAACAAACTTGGTTGCTGCTAACAATAAGAAAATTAGCCAACAGGAGTTTTTACTCAAAGGCCTCCAGAATGAAGTTAAGACCTTACAGGATTATAAATCACGGAGTGAGGCGCAAATTTTATACAAGATGAAAATGGACGATCTTCTTTCAGAAGTTAACTGCCAGAATACGCCAGGATTATCTACAGGAATGACGGGTCCTGATGACGAGCAGGAGCAACTGCTTTCATTTAATTTAGAACGAAATAAAAGGAGAACTTATGAACTTCAAAACGAGCTGGAAGCTTTAAAACGTTCCATGGAAAAGCAAGAGTTGGAACGAAAAAACAGACTGACGCCATGGGACGTAGAAAAAGACGTCAAGCAAGAAGAAATCCAGCCAGATTTTTCTGTAATTAACAAAATGGAGCTGGTTGAATTTAAGTTAAAACAGTTAGAGGAACAGCGAATGTTGGTTCACCAGAGAGACGCAGAAGAAAAACAGAAATTGGCTCAGATGGAAAAATACAACGCATACCTTACTGACAAATGTACATTAACTAAACGTATGTGTATAAAATTAGTCAATAAGCTGAAATTGATGAAGGATTCTTTAGAATTAACCGAGAAAATGCTCTCTGATTTCGAAAATGACTATTCCGGTCAAGACAGATATGAACGAAAAGTTGCTTTATTGAAGGAACTGAGTAAAAAACGTACTGTTCATGAATTTCCTTGGGAAAGTAACCCAGACTTCTCTCCCAATAAAAAAAAGAAAGAAAAAGTCGAATACTTTGTGTACAGACCAGCACTGGCTGAGAGGATAGCGAGTGCAGTAGAAGATGATGACTAACGTCAAAGGAATTTAGTTCAGTTTTAGCATTTTTACAAGAAATACAATGTATTTATTATATTTATATTATATCATATGTGTGTAATGAATGAATGAATATAGGCAAGGCAACTTTGTATGCCACATTTCATACACCGAGGCAATTCAATGTGCTTTCCATTAGCGAGAAAAGCAGATACATTAAAATCAACGTGACAGCACAGTTAAAATACACAAATACATTTAGACCAAATCAAATGCCCAGATTAAAAAGTCAGAAAAAAGTCCAGCTGAAAAATACTGTGCAGATTCAATAAAAAACTATGAAATTCAGGGATTTGGTTAATTTGAAAACTTTGCTAATTATGCAAAAAAGTCTGAGTTTAAAAGAACATTTGTACGAACAGCAGTAAAGCAAATGTGTGTTTCAGTATATGGAGTAATATTATAGAATAACTTGGACGATAACTTGAAAAACGTTCAACCAGTGAAAAGTTTAAGAAACTTTGTAAAGAGAAAATGATATCCTATGATTTGATAAGTTAATGATGGATATTGATATGTTTTGATTGTGATCTCGTGTGCAAAGAAAAAGATGTATGCTTGGTTTGTGTATAAGGCTATTTTGTACATTACTTGGTATTCAGTAGAAAGGGGAGGTCATATTAGATTTTTCTAAGCTTTTTTCTCGCGTTCCCGTGAATTGCTTAGATCCGAAGAGTTTTTGTTTTGAGGGAGGGGGTCTTCTGTCGGGTTTCAGTCACACTATAAGCATCAATCAGAGCAAAGAGGGGGATTCTCCTAGTTCACAAACTGTCCTTATTCTAGCGCGACAGTCACGTGTCGTCATTTGACCAATCGCAGTCGCAGAGACAACACGCAGCAGACAAGACAACACGCAGCAGACAAGACAACACGCAGCAGACTTAGTCTGTCATTTGACTGAAACCACAGACAGAACAACACACCATTTTACACCTCCTGCAGAATGACAAAAACAATTTTAAAACAGGAACTGTCAGCGAGCACTGCTCGACCTGAAGTCCAGAACCTTTTCAAAATAGCAGCAGGTGGTTACCAGCCATCAAGCTTGCGTTCGAGGGAACGATTCAGCAGAGAACGACGAAAGAGACAGCTAGAGTGTCAAAAATCCTTAAGCATTTTAGTTAAAATCCTACTTCTAAAAGTGTTTGAGGAAAGGAAACAAGACATTCCTACAGAACAGATGGAGCAAATCTGGGAAAGCCTTTATAAAAAATTATGGACAGAAGCCTGGAAGTTGAAATTTAAAATCCACCCTAAAATGTTTAAAAAACTGGATGAGAAAATCTTTGAAAACCTGTGTGAGTTAAAAATCTTTGACTACACATGCATTGACCAGTTTAAAGAGTCTTTAGAGGAGGCTATCACACGTTGCTTCACATGCCACGTTACGTGTAACTTCAATTCACAAATATGTAGCCAGAAAACTTCTCTGTGGACGCGTTTCAAGAATTTTATTGCTAAGTTAACATAAAATGAGCTCATTAATTGTCTGAGAGGTGGAAACAGGCGGGGCTATTTGATCAAAACGATAGACGCATCATTTTACAACTCCCGCAAATTGTTTTGGTGTTAAAAGTTAAAAGTTTTTTACATTAAAATCCTGCACCGTTTCATCACTTAAATGTCATTAAGCATCAAATAGGGTTGTGAAAAGATCACGAGCTTTTATTAATGCTCGTTCGCAGCCATCGCTGAATTTTTTTATACATTATGACGACTTTTAAACTCAAAATAACATTTTTAAGGAGACCTAGAACGTAAACCAACATTTTCCTTGTTGTTGAATAAAGACAGCTTGGGTGGTCCAAGGTAGGAAGCCAAAAGGTCAAAGGCGTGTGTGACATACTTTTTATGTAAATTAGAAAGCTGAAAAATGCGAGAAAAACTTATTTTGTCCTACAGTTTGGCTCAGCACACCAGATCTGCCTTAATATCACTTTATTTATACTTTTAGAATTTATTTTACACATCAGAGCACACTGGACCATTTGAATCACACTAGTTAATCATTTAAACTAATAAAATCGTTTTTATCTCCTCCCTTTATCCTAAGAAACCAAACTTTCTGAGAAACAAACTACTTCAAACGACAATGTTGCGTGATGACGCAATCAATATGCAAATTAGCGCGTGGCGTCGTCTGGGTGACTTGTGGGTGAGATTCAGCTCCGTTCTGTCGGAGGCAGTTGGCAACGCTGCAGACGATAAAAGGCAGGGGCAGAGCGGCACTCACAGTGAGTACTGTCGCTTCAACAGCGGCTTTGAGCTAAAAGTTTGGCAAATCAAGTAAAATCACCAATAAATAACACAGTTTTCCATCAAGGACTTGAGCAGATTTGCCTCCTTTCAGCCGTTGTAGGTTTTCCCCCGAGGCTAACCTCGTGTTTTTTATGAGTTCGAAGTTTAACGTAAACACCGCCAGTATTAACCCCGTTAAAACCAAATATTAGTAACATAAATACTTTTTTCTGGTAAGAAATGGCCACCAATATGCTACAGCCTCACTCATTTATAATAAATCTCAATATTTTGATCTGGGCTCCGGGGCGGAGTGCACCAGCTGGGCGTACGCCCGGGCGTAACCTTAGCATGAAAACGCCTATCTTCATTGTTTAAGCACTATTTTATCAATTTCATCAATGCTTTAAGAACAAATTAATCAGCTACATCCTCGTGAGTCTCAGCTGTGCCAGGTTAGCTTCTCCGTCTGCACATATAAGCTGTTTAGACGATTAGGCTAGATCTTCCGACTTACGCCTGGTCCACACATTTAAGGACGCTGGAGGAGAAACGCGTGATGAGATCATTAATAATATCGTAATATTTCTGCTGCATTAAAGCAGAGTCAGAACATTTTTTTTGCCCTTAGTAGTGGTTTATTAAAGTATTCACAGCTGAGATAAAGCTGCATCTCCCTGCAGCTGCAGCTCTTTCTAAACATTTAATCACAGCCAACTCAGCAGCACTCATGAGACCATAACAATAACTTATGATTGCAGTGTTTTGGAATATGGATATGGATCGATCACAAGTTGCTTAGAATTGAGATTCAGTGTTTTTGATCACAATAGTAAAGGAACTATTACAGAACACATTTTTCAATAAACTCAGAACATGAATACTAAATACTAATATTTTTTTAATGTTCGAATAAATCAATCAATCAATCAAAAAGTGCATGAATGAATACAACTGAACTCATGAAATTGTATACATAAATTAATCAGCAGACTAAATGCATAAAAATGTATTGATTATTGTCCAACATTAACCTTAGTGCAATTCTCTATCAGTCTGAGCTTTAGAAACACTGATACAGCTGTCTGTTAACACACATGTCGGTTATATCTTTATGTGTTTTACATGGTTAATTTTTATACTGGATTTGTTACTGTTTAATGTCAACTGGACCTTGAGTCTGTAATATGTTTCCATCTCAGTTAAAGCTAGAGATACGTGTCTCAAATGTCCCACAGGCACTTTTATTTATTATATATTTCTAATTAATAGAATTGACTTTATTAATCCCACAGTGGGGAAATTGGGTAAAGAAGAAAGGTAATAAAGTACAGTTAAACACACATAAGCAGTAAGCTATTATTGTAACTGTCAATGTTTATTGACAAGTTTAACAACAACAACATGACAAATATATAAATAAAGAAAACACCAGAAATTCCAGATTACATTAAAAGAACTGAAAACCTAAATTGAATCTGACCCCATTATTACAAGATTAAAATAGATTATAAAATAATAATAATAAATCAACGTCTTAGGCAGGTCCCAATTGAATTTCCAATGTTAGATTTTATGAAGGGAACTCCCAAGAAGCAACGTTAGCTTATAAAGGAAACCCAGACTTAAAACACATTACATTTACAATACAAAGCCATTAGACCATCCCCCAAAACAAAATAAGTTATCCAACCTAAAACATCCACACCTAAACATATCTCCTTATATATCCACATATTATTTATTGTATTTATAACATAATTCTCCACCTATCAATGTTTTCCTATTATCTATTTTTGCACTTATTCACAAGGAATCATATCAACACATCAATTCATTTGAGGTAAGAGAGTTCATTCTTACATTTCAGTCATCATTTGGACAAGATATTTCACCTGAAAATGACAATTACAATGGTTTATGTTACCATACTCGTTTACATTCGGTTTTATTTTATTTCAACATTCTTTTAGGATTTGTGAAAGCATAATGTAGTAATAGTTCCTTTTTCAAAAGTTTCTTAAATGTGTGTAGGGAAGATTATTTTTTATTTTACTGCCAATTTTATTCCAAATCACTTGGCCTTTGCATGCAATACTGAAGTTAGTACATTTCAGATCATTTCAGCTCAGATTCCGGTTCTATTGTTGATCCGTGCACCTTCTCATCCCTCCAGAAGCCGGTTGTCACTAGCTTGGGAGTGAGACTTGAGTCTGCTCTAAAATTGGACTCCCATGTCAACTCAGTGGTTCAGTCTTGCTTTTTTCAGTTATGTCGCCTTACCAAACTCAAGCCTATTCTTTCCAGAACTCAAGTGGAGCGTGTACTCCATGCGTTTGTGATCTCTAGGCTTGACTATTGTAACTCCCTATATGTTGGATTGGGTCAGACTGTTGTGCATCGCCTGCTAGGTTTTTGACTGGAACTAGGAAAAGGGATCATATTTCTCCCGTGCTGGCCTCCCTTCCCAAAATTCTGCTTTTTGTGTTTAATTTTTTCCAAGGCAGTGCCCCCTTTTCCCCTTCAGCTAATTTTCTCTTCTAGTATTATGTTTTTTGTCTATGTACCTCCTTATACATCATGCATGCATTTTGAAAGATGTTACTCTCGATAAGCTTCAAGTGCTTGAGCCTGTAAAAAAGCGGATCGGAGGGAGCATTAAAGTCAGACCATGATATAACACGTATGACTTTCTTCTGCAGGGCAAGTAATTTAGCAAGATAGCTTGGATACGTGTTACACCATATGATATTGCAGTAATTTAAATGTGGTTCAAAGTTTGATACAATATCATGAGAGCTTCAATAGAAAGGTAATGTCGAATTTTATAGAACAAACCAACATATTTACCATACTATACCATACCAATTTATTTATAAAGCACCATTTAAAAATAGCATGGCAGCTAACCAAAGTGCTGTACATAGAAGAGCCAAATGCTCGAACATATCAACAAAGCATAATAAAAGCATGGCGATCAGATAAAATACATAAGAACCTATCATAAAATAATCATGGATAAAAATTCCTACTAAAAACTAACAAAATGAGGAAACATAAAAGTTAACAGCACTATAAAAAAAATAAAATACAATAAGTAATAAAACCATTTAAAATGGCACTAAAAAAGCTACAAGTTAGTGCAAAGGGGTAAAAAAAATAAAACTACTGAATCAGAAAACTAACAAAGAGTGGAGGATGTTTATGTAAGGTGTCACGGAGGGAAGGCAATGCTGAAAAAGTGAGTTTTAAGGGCTGACTTGAACCTGTTAACCGAGGGAGCCAAACGCACGTGGAGGGGCAGAGTGTTCCAGAGTTTTGGAGCTGCATGAGAAAAGGCACGCTCCCCGTGATTTGTACCGGACCTTCGGAACTACCAGCAGCATATGATCTGCAGAACAAAGGGTGCGAGTGGGGACATACCGAGTCAGCAGGTCTGTCAGATAGGATGGGGAAGGGCAATTCAAAGCCTTGTATACAAATAACAATACTTTGAAGTGAATCCTAAATTTGATATTTAGATAATTTTGTTAATTCATCAACATGTTTTTAAAAGTACAAAATTCATCAATAAATATTCCTAGGAATTTTGTATGTTTAACTCTTTCAATAACATTTCCACTAATCTTAATGCCTACATGTTCAATATTTTTACAAGTTCTGTTAGAACGAAACATAATCCAATGAGTTTTATCAATATTTAAAGATAATTTATTACTTCTAAGTCAAATATCTACTTTGATTAATTCATCATTTACTATATTTTGAAGAGTATCGCGGTTTTTATGAGAAAAGAATAAGTTTGTATCGTCTGCAAAAATAATTTTATATCAGATGAGTTTATAAAGTCATTTATATAAGTAATAAATAGAAGAGGACCTAAAATAGATTCCTATGGTACTCCGCATATAAACTTTTTAGTTTGGGATTTATTGCTGTGTATTTGTACATGTTGCTCCCTTTCAGATAGATAAATTCCAAACCATTTGAGCGTAATTCCTCTGACTCCATAGTGTTCAAGTTTCCCCAGCAAAATTTCAGGATCTATAGTATCAAATGCTTTCGATAAATCTAGGAAAATACCCACTCCACATTCACCTTTGTCAAATGTAATGTAACATAATTTAAATTCCATCTAGAGGTGGCTCATATATCCTCAGCAGGGCCGAGCTCAAATCGTGGCTGTGGCTGCAGCCACGGCCAGCCACGGGATATCCAACACCAGCCACGGGATTTACCACACCAGCCACGGCCAGCCACGGGATTTGCCACACCAGCCACAGGATTTGCAACACCAGCCACGGCCAGCCACGAGATTTGCAACGAGACTTTAGACCACCCGCAAAATTTGCAACTAGACTTTAGACCACCCGCGAGATTTTTTACACCAGCCACGAGATTGCCACTGACTACGCTTGCAACGACTTTATTTTTATTTTTTCAGAGTTGCTACTTTAATTCTCGTGACAGCCTCGTTTTTTAACGTTATTAAATCGGAAGCACTCATAGAGAACAATATGGTCACGTTCAGGCAACATAACCACATAAAAGAGACATAAACAATAATTGTGTAGTACTCAGCTAACACATAGTTAAACAGGAAATCACATGGTATAACTGTTAAATATCCTGTAAATTTCAAATTAAAGTGCAGGTGATTTTCTTCAAACTGTATTTGTGCGTCAAAACATTACAAAACAATATTAACAAAAGAATATCATTGAATTTTAGGTAACAACAGTTAGAAATAAGGCCACGGGCTGGATCAGTAGACATCCTCTTGAGAAAGTTATTCCTCCACCTAAATTATGTAGGAATAATCTGACAATCCAAGGTTTTTATTTACAACAAAATAATCCTTCCACTTTATAGAGAAAACTAAGCGTTTTACAGAAGAATATCGCTGTATTGAGGCATTTAATTCAGGGTTTGTGTAAAACCTTTTTGAAATTACAAATACTGAGTTGCGATTAACTGTGCAAAACTATGTAAACATTATGGTGCAACTGGTGAGGGACATCTATGACCTCATCCTGGCTGCTCCGCATCTGACGCGCTCTGGGGGATGAGCCTCGGTGTTCACAAAACATAACGGTCACACACGGACTAAGGTTTTGACCCTAAACTGCTGTTGTCTGATGTAAACAACCATGCAAATGTACCCTTCTATTATAAAAAGATCGAATCTGAAAATATGCAGAAAATAGCCTACACGCTGTACCATTGGTAACTAACCAGCTCCAGTGGCCTAGTGGTAGAGTGTCCGCCCCGGGACTGAGAGATCAGGGTTCGATTCCCAGTCGGGTCATACCTTTGAAAAAATGGGACCCAATACCTCCTTGCTTGACACTCAGCACTAAGGGGTTGGATTGGGGGGTTAAACCACCAAATAGTTCCCAAGCTCCCCACCATGGGGATGGGTCAAATGCGGAGATGTAATTTTCACCAGTGTGTGTGATGATGACTTGGGACTTTAACTTTAACAAATCATTAATATTTATTTTACTGATCAGTAACTAACTAGTTATTTTTCTCTATAATTGAATAATTCATTCACAAGAACAAATAGTTCACTTTGAAGTTTCAAAATAACAAATATGAACACTACTCCCATTATGTGAGGTTTCGTGCTTTCATGTTTTATGCCATCACTGCTGGAGGCTGTCTCAAACAAGGCAGAAGGGATGTATGTGTAGAATAAATGCATACACAGACTCACACACACATTATTTGTTAATATAATTTTTATATATCCACATTATGTATTTGCAATATAGTTGCATATCGTTATGTAAAGTAAGCAATCATTCTAAAAGATAGGATACACAATTAAATCCACAAAGTGGCGGTAATGCACATGAACGTTTGACAAGCACCATGACAATATGTTTATATCACCTTTCGCTAACCTTACCTTATCAGCACCATTTATACAGTCACTGATCAACACTCATGGCATTGTTTTTAGATCATGGTACAGACAAATTACACTCATGCCAACTGTGATTTAATTTAACTGCTAAATTACGACTTTAAAAATGTG
This sequence comes from Aphyosemion australe, assembly GCA_006937985.1. Classification (NCBI taxonomy): domain Eukaryota; kingdom Metazoa; phylum Chordata; class Actinopteri; order Cyprinodontiformes; family Nothobranchiidae; genus Aphyosemion; species Aphyosemion australe. The sequence continues at coordinate 3,060,041 of SSNS01000034.1, forward strand.
GAAACCCAGAAATGACGTGGAAAACGCCGTGAAAACTTGAGGCTGCCCCAACAGCTGTTATTATTTTCTAAAAAAAAAAAAAAGAATGGTTGTTTATTTGTCTCTTTATGTGGTTGTGTTGCCTAAACGTGTGACTTTATATTCAATATCAGTACTTCGGATTCATTTATGTTTAAAAAACGAGCCTGACACAGGAATTAAAGTAGCAACTCTAGGAAAAAATAAAAATCAACCGGTTGCAAGCATTTGCTGGTCTAAATTTCGTGCCTGTCCATGGTTGGCGTAGGAAATCTCGTGGCAGTTGCAGGAAATTTCGTGGCTGGTGTTGCAAATCTTGTGGCTGGCCGTGGCTGGTGTTGCAAATCCCGTGGCTGGTGTTGCAAATCCCGTGGCTGGTTGTGGCTGCAGCGACAGCCACGATTTGAGCCTGCTGTCTCTCTATATCCTATCATTCACAATATTACCAGTAATTATTTCTTTTCCAGCGAAAAAAATCTATCATGTTAAGCTAAATTCATGATGTAATTGCTTCAACTACTCAGAGGATTAGTCACGTGATTCATGCAGCACGGAGTTATTAAAAGTTAGTAAGGCAAACATGGCAGGAATATCAAATTATTGACTCATATCAGCGATCATATTTTAATGACTCGGACTCTGGTTGGTTACAATAATAGCTTACTGCTTATGTGTTTAACTGTACTTTATTACCTTTCTTCTTTCTCTAAGTTTATAGGCTGCTGTAACAAGTTAATTTCCCCACTGTGGGATTAATAAAGTCTATTCTATTATATTCTATTAACTATAAATATATAATAAAAGTGTCTGTGGGACATTTGAGACACCCATCTCTAGCTTTAACTGAGATAGAAAGATATTATTGCAGACTTAAGGTCCAGTTTACATTAAAACAGTAACAAATCCAGTATAAAAATGAACCATGTAAAACACATAAAGATATAACTGATGTGTGTGTTAACAGACAGCTGTACCAGTGTTTCTAAAGCTCAGACTGATAGAGAATGGCACTAAGGTTAATGTTGGACAAGAATCAATACATTTTTATGCATTTAATCTGCTGATTAATTTATGTATAAAATTTCTCAAGACAACTTGAAGGGCGTTAACTTGTAAATATTTTACAGGAGGAAAAATATCGAGATATATATCGTATATCGGAATTTATCTAAAATATATCGAGATAAAAGTTTTGGTCCATATCGCCCAGCCCTAATATAAAGGTTACTGAGTTACATAATTTCAAACAACTGAGTTGTTTGAAATTATATTGATATTTTAAAATATCGAGATATCGCCCAGCCCTATGGTACAGTCATTTTTTTTATTTATTTATTTATTTATTTATTTATTTATTTGTATCATGTAAAGCACTTTGGGCATGATAAGTGTAAGAAGGTGCTTTATAAATAAATGATGATGATGATAGAAGTGTTTCTTTGTCTGTTAAAGAGCTGGAGACGATGGATCACCTTCATGTTGTGCTTGAGCATAAAATGCATAAAGATGCCTGACTACAGTTTGGGTAGTATATGTGAAAGGGACTGCTGCTTCAACCTACGAGTGACCCACAAGGAACTCACAGAATGTAAGATACGAAGCAACCCACCCAGGAAATGACTAAAACCAGCGAGGCCAGCTTTCACTGCCTGATTCTCTTGTTTGTCTAGTCTCCATTATCATCAAAAATTTAAATGTCTCACTGAAAGCTTTGGGAAAAAAAGCGGTGATAGTAAAGGAAGTTAAACAGCCACAGTTCTCATGGAGATCAGGGTGAGAATCAGAGGATCAGTGCTTCTGCTCCATTTCCCAGAGCGCCTCTTCCTTCTACACGCCAAGAGAAGTTCCAGGTGGTCTCCAGACTGCCTTTGATCCTCGGTAACCAGATCAGTCAGTGTAATCATTTGTGTTTCAGAGTGCTCCAAGGGGAAACAGTAGTGCTCCATTTCCCTTCCGTAGCATGACCTCAACAGTGGCATCCATAGCCTTGAGGTGACACAGACCTCTGTTCAAATAGGCCTCTCTGTTGTCCCTATCTAATTGAAAGGGCAGCAGATAAACGCAAGAGACAAGCTGCCTCAGTGAGCCACAGAAAAACAAGTGAGAGGGGTAGTGCTGCCCTCCTACAGTGAACACTATTTCAATTCAAAAGGGGGGAAATTGTTGGCAGGAAGGACTGGCACACAGCCTACCCAAAACTATCCATGCAACATTTATTTTTAGCTGACCCTTTAAGTTTATACTGTTGCCAACAAACAGCCTTGTTAGGCCTGGGACATAGCTGCACGAAGGTATTCGTCTGCATCAATCTCATCCTCTGCAGAGTGAAGGATTATGGGTATTCGACCAATGCAGAAAGACTTGGGTGTGCGTCTTGAAACAGTCCAACCCAGAGCAATAGAACAGCTGGCTGAATGCTGGCTAGTTAAATGCTAGCATGAGCTGAGAGAATAGAATAGAATTTATTTATTTATTGATCCCTCAGTGGGGAAATTCACTTGTCACAGCAGCACCATCACTCAAAAGGTAATTAGAAGAAGATAAAAAAACAAGGATACATCTATATACACATAGGCAGTAATCTAGTATTGTAATCTTAGATCACTAAAAAAAACCACAAATAAAAGATGAAAACAAACTTGGTACCAACACTGCAGCATACTGTAAGAGACACAGACAACAACGTGAATCCGGTATTGCACAAGTATAGAACACATGAATATTGCATTGGTGTTATTGTGTACCAGCAGATAGCGACTATATTTAGAGATTAATTGAGAAAAACAAATACACAAACAACTTTTGTAAGAAACAATCAAAATGTTTTTTTATTTACAGTTTAATTACAACACACGGCAGATTTGTGTCCATCACAACGTATGTTGCTGCTGAACAAAGAAAACAATCAGATTTTCTTTTTTTTTTATCTAGTTTTTACCAAAACTTAACATTACAAATAAAAGTGACACAAATCAACTAACTACAAGGAGTGCATCTATCAGTTAACAGAGAAAAATAAAATAAATCAATCCAAGATTATAAAGCAGAGTACAGGCTTGCCAAGGTTCAAACAATATCCGGACGTCTAGACAAAATGTATTCAATCAATCAATCAATCAATCAAAATTTATTTATATAGCACAATTCATACAATAAATGTAATTCAAAGTGCTTTACAAATTAAAATGACCCCAAATTCCCATAATCCCTCTCTCCCCTGAAATGTAGAGGAATTTAGAAAATAAAACCCTCATTAAAATCATTGTCAAACACCCACCCACACACACACACACACACACACACACACACACGCACACGCACACGCACACGCACAGAAACACATGCTAAAGGATATATGATAAAAATGTAACACACTGGGCTGAGTTCAGATGAGATAAACCATCTAAGTTAGGAAACGCCATCAAGGGAGCCATCTTCCCCGACAGCAGCAGATCCACATCGGCAGCCGAGGCGCTAACACAAAGCGCCCAGGGGAGGGAGGGCGGAAACCCCCACCTCCACCCAGGCCACCACAGCAGACCACCACCCCCAGGGCAGAGGGCTCCCACAGAGGAAACACCGGAAGAGGATAAAATAAGGTTAAAATATAAGATAGTAAAATTCTGATAGAACAAATAAAATAAATAAAAGGAATAAATCAGTAATAAAAATAATGAGATAAAAGCTAAGCTAAAAAGGTGAATCTCTAAATGATAGTAAAACTCTGATTGAATAAAACATATAGGATAAAATAAATAAAAATAAATAAATAAATAAATGAACAGTGGATTATAAAAATCATCAGTTAAAAGCTAAGCTAAATAGGTGGGTCTTGAGCCTGTTCTTAAAAACATGAACGTTCTCTGCAGCCCTGAGGTCCTCCGGCAGCCTGTTCCAGAGGCGAGGGCCGTAGTACTGAAAGGACGCCTCGCCGTGGGTGTGTGTCCTGACTTTAGGGATAACAAGGAGACGGCTGCCAGAGGAGCGCAGAGACCGCGAGGGTTTGTACGGTAAAAGCAGTTCTGAGAGATAAGAAGGCCCAAGACCATTAAGACACTTAAAAACCATTAAGAGAACCTTAAAATCGATTCTGAAACATACGGGGAGCCAATGCAGCGATTCTAAAACCGGAGTGATGTGCTCCCGCTTCCTGGTCCTCATCAGGACTCGTGCTGCTGAGTTTTGTAAAAGTTGTAAGCCTGAAGTTCTCTTTTTAGGAAGACCAGAAAGCAGGGCATTGCAGTAATCAATTCTGCTGGTGATAAAAGCATGCATTAGCGTCTCCGTATTGGCCCGAGAGAGAATGGGGCGGACTCTGGCGATGTTCTTTAGATGATAAAAACCTATTTTTGTGATATTTTTAATGTGTGGGATAAAAGTCAGCTCAGAGTCAAAGATGACGCCCAGGTTCTTCACTTGTGAAGAAGGATTAAAAGACATTGATTGTAGTTTTGGTAAAAGTTTCTCTCTCTGAGCCTCAGAACCAATGACTAAAATCTCAGTTTTGTCCTGGTTGAGCTGGAGAAAGTTTTCTGCCATCCAGGATTCAATGTCTAAAATACAGTTAAAAAGTGCATCCATTGGCTGTGTGTCATCAGGAGACACGGATATGTACAACTGTGTATCATCAGCATAACTGTGAAAATTCACCCCATGTCTCCTGATGACATCGCCAAGAGGGAGCATATAGATGTTAAAAAGCACAGGGCCTAAAATTGATCCCTGGGGCACACCACATGTGATGCTGTGGACCCTAGAGGAACAGGTATCCAGACTCACCATAAAAGTCCTGTCTGTGAGATAAGATGTGAACCATCTGTGAACAGCACCAGAGAGGCCGATCCGTTTTAACCGCGTTAAAAGAATAGTGTGGTCTACTGTGTCAAAGGCAGCGCTTAGATCCAGTAGAACCAACACTGTCACCTTCCGTTTATCATAATTTAATCTAAAATCATTTAAAATCTTCAGAAGGGCCGTCTCGGTGCTGTGGTTCACCCTAAAACCAGACTGAAATTTCTCTAGGACATCATGAGTGTTTATAAAATCATTTAGTTGAATAAAAACAAGTTTTTCCAAAAGTTTGCTTAAGAATGGTAAGTTGGATACCGGTCGATAATTTTTTAAATCATTAAAATCTAAATTGCTCTTCTTCAACAGGGGCCTCACCACCGCCCCTTTAAAGGTGGCAGGAAAGACCCCCGTCTGAAGGGAACAATTCATCAGAGCTAAAATCTCATCTCTAAAATATCCATAGAATTGTTTAAAAAACGAAGTTGGAATTGGGTCCAGAACACATGTGGTGGGTCTCACTGAGGAGAAAACTTTATCAAGAGTCTCAGCTTCCACCAGGACAAAACTATCCAGTGTTTCCTCTGGTGTAGACACACATTCAGAACGGTCTAAAACCTTATTACTTATCGAGGATAAAATATTAGTTCTGATGGTGTCTACCTTCCCCCTGAAGTGGGCTGCAAACTCCTCACAGAGAGCGTCTGAGGGGGGTTTCTGAAGTGAATTGGATGTGCGGTCTAAAATGTTGTTTATGGTGGAAAAAAGTATTCTGGGATTGTGTTTATTGTCTTGAAGGAGTTTGGAAAGGTATGCATTTCTTGCATTTCTTACTGCATTATTATATGTTTTAAGTAGCTCTGTATATATTTGATGATTTATAGTTATTTTGTTCTTTCTCCATCTCCGCTCTGCGACTCTGCAGTTTCTCTTTAGGTGTTTTAGATTTTGATTTCTCCATGGTGAAGCATGTTTTGGAGATATATTTTTGATTTTAAGTGGAGCGAGCAGGTCCAGAGCGGATTTCAGTCTACTGTTAAAATCACTGGCAATAAGATCACATGAAGCAGTAACCGGAGTGGGAGGGATCTTTCTAAAAACTTCGAGAAAACCAGCAGCCACTTCAGGGGTGAGATGACGCTTCCTTACAGTTCTCGCAGAGGGCTCCAGGTGGATAAAACTGGTGATGCTAAAAAACACACAGTAGTGGTCAGAGACAGCCAGGTCAACAACAGAGGACACACTGGTGGACAGGCCATGGGTGATGACCAGGTCCAGAGTGTGTCCTCTGTTGTGAGTCGGCTGCATGACATGTTGACTAAAATCCATGTAATTCAGAATATTTAAAAACTCAATTTAAAAAGGATCAGAAACATTATCTATATGTAGATTAAAATCACCGGCTAAAATGATCCTTTCAAATGAGTTGTGCAGGATTGATAAAAACTCAGAAAATTCTTGAATAAAAATGGCACTCTGTTTAGGAGGCCGATAAACTGTGACACATAAAATCTGAGGAGAGCTAAAAACTGCTGCTGTATATTCAAAAGTGGTAAAATTATGAAATAAAACATTTGTCCCAAATCTTGACAAAATTATCATATTGAAGTCTATTAGAGAATGTAATTTTTTCCATTTTAAACAATCCATAGACAACCTCATGCCAATCATCCAAAGATGGAGGTTTCACACTTAGCCATTTTTAGTAATGGTTTTTCGGGCAGCTAAACTCAGAATGCCATACAAACGCTTGGTCTTTTTGTCCATCTTTACTGAGTACAAACATCCAAACAAAAGTTCGTCCCATATGAAGGGAAGTTGCATGCTAAAAATAATCTCTAGCTCAGAATTAATTGAAGCCCAGAAAGGGTTTATCAAAGGACATGACCAAAACAGGTGGAAGTGCTTCACTCCTTGGGCCCCACAGTTTCTCCAGCAACTGGAGGAGTTAGAGTAATATTTACTTTGCGCAGGAGTAATAAAAAATCTGCAAATGCTCTTCCAGCCAAAACACCTCCATGTGGTAGAGCTAGAGATGCTCCATTGAAAAGCACATTGTTGATACCAAGTATCATTTGAAATTGCCATATTTGTTTTGCTTTCCCATTTTTGTTTAATGTAGATTGTATTCAAATTCTTAACCTCCTGTAGACCCTTATATAGTCTTGAAATTACTTTGATACCCGGATCCGCTTGGTATGGCCTAATAAATATTTTTAGAACAGGAAGATCGAAAAGTTCTTTTCTCTTAGGTATAGAATTCTGTAAATGATGTCTGATTTGGAGGAACTGGAAAAGATTCATACTACTCAGCTGATAATGGTCTTTTATTGACTGGAAGTCCTTAAGATTTCCCTTATCGTAAAAATTACAGTATACTGTGCCTTGTCCTGCCCAATTTTTAAATCTCATATCTAACTTATTCGGTAAAAAATCAAGATCATAAGCGCACCATCTTAAGATCCTGGCCTCTTCATTCCAATTATTCTTGTTTATAAATCGTAACCAAAGTTTTAATGACAGGTTAATCCATTGGTTTCCTTGTTCAATTTGTTTTTTAAGTAGTGTCATATCCCCTAAACTAGCCTGAATTACACAAACATACTAGAGCTCTAAATTGAGCAGAGACATAATAGCTTTTCATACATGGTAATGCCAGCCCCCCTTTGCCAACTGCATAGTTTGGTACTTAAATCGTGGTCTTTTCCCCTGCCATATAAACCTGGAAATTAATTTGTCCCACTCTTGAAGTTGTTTATCCGTTATTTCAACTGGCAATGTTTGGAATAAATAAAGCATCCTAGGCAAAATATTCATTTTAATTATGTCAATGCGCGACTAGAAACTAAAGATTGGTATTAAATTCCATCTTTTGATATCCTCATTTATTTTATGGCACAAAGGTTTAAAATTTGTGTCATATAACTTTGAAAGATCTTTAGGGATATTTACTCCTAGATATTTAATTTGCCCTAACTCCCAATTCATATCTGGATTTGTCAAGTAAATCAAAATGTCATCGGCAAACAAAGAGATCTTATGATCTTGACCCGAAATCTTGACTCCAGTAATATTAGTATTTTGTATAATGCCTCGGCTCAGGGCCTCAATAAAGAGAGCAAAGAGTAAAGGGCTTAATGGACAGCCCTGGCGTGTCCCTCTCTGTAGGTCAAATGATTTCGAAAGCGCCCTATTAACTTTAATTCTTGTCCTGGGGCATTTATATAATGCTTGGATGGTCATGATGAATGATTGATGAAATCCAAACTTCCCCAAAACGTGTAAAAATTCCCAATTTACCCGCTCAAAAGCCTTTTCCGCGTCTAGACTCATAAGAACCATCTGATTTTTATTTTTGACTACATGATCAATTATATGTAGTGTTCGACGAATATTATCTTGCATCTGTCTCTGCTTACTGAAGCCGGTCTGGTCCAAGCTAATGATCTGTATAAGAATATAATCAATTCAATATATCAATATTAATATATATATATCAATATAATCAATCAATGTGTGAATATCTTATAATCTTGGTTAAGAACACTAATATGGTGGTAATTTCCACAGTCAAGCTTATCTTTTCCCTCTTTGGCTATTAGGGAAATGGATGCCTCATTCCATGATGGGGGGATTATTCCAGTTTTTTAAATATAATTAAATGTTGTTTTCATCAAAGGAATCAATAGGTCTTTCATTTCCTTGTACCATTCTGATGGAAATCCATCCGGTCCTGGGGATTTGTTTGGTTTTAAGTCTGAGATAGCTTTTTTAATATAGAAACACAGCATCAGATGATCAGATAATAGGTCATGAAGTGGGCCGGTCTGGGGTCTGAAACTCCAGGGCTGAAAATGAGTCCCACTCCGGCCCTGCAACCAGTCACCATTTTATATTCACTAAAACTCTTTGTGCTTGCCACGCACACGTTACTGCTGCACTCTTGTGTGAATCCGCTGGTGATATTTCAGATTCCCTGAGTCATTAAAACGTTTCTCACACTGGTCACAGGGAAACGGTTTTTCTCCAGAGTGGATTCGCTGGTGACGTTTCAGATTTCCCAACTGAGAAAAGCTTTTCCCACACTGGTCGCAGGGAAACAACTTTTCTCCAGAGTGGATCCGCTGGTGACGTTTTAACTTTGATGGTACATCAAAGATCTTGTCACACTGGTCACAACTAGGGGTGTAACGGTATGCTAAAATTGTATTCGGTTCGGTTCAGTGTTTAGAAGGGCTCGGTTCGGTTCATTTTCGGTACAAAAAATAAGACAAATAACTTACAAAATCTTTATTTTGAAAAACAGCCAATTGTTTTGATAAGCTTCTGCAATATCATCAGGTTTATTTCCATCCAGGGTTGCATTAATGTTTCACCAAGATCTTGCATTGATGATGGTAGAGTCTGACCGCTGCACAAAGCCTTCTCCAGCACATCCCAAAGATTCTCAATGGGGTTCAGGTCTGGACTCTGTGGTGGCCAATCCATGTGTGAATGATGTCTCGTGCTCCCTGAACCACTCCTTCACTATTTGAGCCCGATGAATCCTGGCATTGTCATCTTGGAATATGCCCGTGCCATCAGGGAAGAACACATCCATCGATGGAATAACCTGGTCATTCAGGATATTCAGGTAGTCAGCTGACCTCATTCTTGGAGCATCCTGTTGCTGAACCTAGACCTGACCAACTGCAGCAACCCCAGATCATAGCACTGCCCCCACAGGCTTGTACAGATGGGTGAGTCCATGAATGTTAAGTGACAGTGTGACGTAAATCTGTCAGGCTTTTCTGAATCGAGTGTTTTTCCATCTGTTTTCTATCAGAAGCTAATGCAGGCAATAGGGGTAGAAGCCTATTTTCATGTTCAGCCTGCATGTTAAACTCAGAGTGACTGATCATTTTCAAAAATAAGTAAAACAATGGTTTCTTAGTGAACCTGCTTTTTAAAGAGGACAAGAGTATTTCAGCTAAATGTTGAATTTTTAAAGGCACACTTGGCAGTTTTGGCTTGTTTGTAGCACCCCCTAGTGTCCGTTTAGTGAAAGCAAAAGTGAAACTTATCTCCTCGCTGGGCGTCCATCTTTTTAACACCTTAATCTAACTGCTGAAATGTCTCCTCAGCCTTCATTAGTGTCTACAGGAGCGGTTCATCACTAAATCAAACAAATCAGCTGTGATCTAAAACATGCAGGAAACATGCTGGAAGCAGACTGCAGCGCCAGGTATGTCAGCTCCATTTTTTTCCAAAGTCCAGCAGGAGGCGGACCGCCACTCTGAAGTTGCAAGTGTGATATTCTGGCCTCAGAGGGCGTTGGGGGTCTGGGTGAAATATGAAAAAGTTGCATAGTATGGCTTTAAGACAAACTTCTGACACAAATATTTTAGGGTTTTTTATGTTTTTTTTATCAGTTTAACACCATCTGTTCTTGTATTTTTGTGGAATAAAAAAACCCCAAAATACAAAAACCTTCACTTTTTGGGAGGTTTTGTCGATTACCTTCTGTTTTTATGGAAACAATTAGATGTCCTTCTTAGTAACTCATTTGAAGTGATTTACAATTATTGCTGTTCTTCACATCCTCCAGTAAAAATTCCTTCAAACTGTGGTTATTTAGACCTTTTAGGACTATTTCCCTCCATTGTTTCCACATGCTGTGCCAGAGATGTCGATCTTATCTAACTAACAGAATTATTTCTTAAAAGTTGTTGCAGGTAACCAGATGAGTTCTTGTAAAACTCGACTTTTCCATGAAAGCAAATTAAGTGACTGGCTGCTTCACCTGGAGGCCTGGCAGTAAGATGACCGAGGCATTGCTGCTTTTTTTATAAACATCAAAGAATGCTTTTTCTTTTAAATGCCAACAGTGAAATAGTAATGCATGATTTCTTTTAAATCTTTCCTATTTTTTATGTGAAGGTTTTCAGTTACATCAGAAATACGTTGGCCTCACGTGTGCGCCGGTTTTCCAGCTGAACATCGGAATGACGTGTGAGCCAAGTTCAGTGAGTGTGCCTGCTCTGAATGTAGTGAGAGATCCATTTTCAACTTGTTGTGGCTTATCTCATCCAAAAAAGAGTGGTTTATATGCCACAGATTAGCGCTCATAAACACCATTCATTAGAGGGCTCTGCGCGCGCCTCCCAAAGGTCGCTGCCGACAGATTATGCATGATTAATGTAGTGTGAAAGTTGTGGCAGTGACAAGCTGTGAGCAACATAAATGGAGAATTCTGGTTAGGGGGAAATAAACAAAGGGGATACCATGCATCACTAATAAACAGTTCATTCCATCACCTCATCCCTGGATGACACTGGCTTTTCATTTGTCTCGATTTGATATCTGCTATCTTTTGATTATTACGTTTTCACTACTCGTTCTTTAAGCTGTCAATGGAACATCTCTGTTATAAATGAAGTGTCGGCGATTTGTTTGGCAAGACTTTCAAGAACAGTTCCTTTGTTCTTTGGAGTCACACATTTATCATCTGGATGTTAGAGTTTGAAAATGTGTAACAAATTTAAATGATAGAAGAAACTAATAATAGAAGTTTGCTCATCCTAAATCAGATTGTGAGATCATGCCTGAGCGCTGAAACAAATTTGATTTGCACCAATAGCAAGTTGGGTTTTGCCAAAAAATAACATGCTGCCCGTGCATAAACGGAAGCGGAAGTGAAGCTGCTTTCAGCAGCTTAGCTCAGAAGAAGGCCACAGCGATGGCCGAAACGTCAGCATAAGAAGGTAAATAAGATCTCCTATCTGTGTTTTACAAAGAATGAAAAGTTAAAGGAATTAACATGTTTTATTAAGAACACTGGTCTCCTGTGAGGTGGCCAGCAATTTTCTAGGGGTGGCCATGGACGCCCCTGACCACCCCTTGGGGGCGCCACTGCGCGTATGTCCAAGGTGAATTTGTGAGACAATACTGGGCAACGTTTTGTTAAAAACATCAAAAGTCATTAACATTTAGCAAGGAAAGCTTTTTCCTTAAACTGTCATAGAATGTTACATTTCCTCAGCTGTTATAATAATAATAATAAAATTATCAAAATGTATTTCAATTTTGTCTGAAACATCAGCAAACATGTCATAACTAATACAATTTATAAAGAAAGAAACTGAAGTATTTATTAAGACAAGCAATTCAGATTATTAGTATACTGGAGGTTTAGATTATTGGTTTATTGTTGCTTTAAAGGAGTTTTTACTATTGGAAACTGTTCTTTGAGCCTTTATCTAGTATATGAAACTTTGTTGGGGCTCAAAATGGCCCAGGAGTCCTGATAAATGGCCAAATACATACATACAGTCTATTGTCACAAATCATAATAATGGCCTTAAAGCATCCAGATGCAGTATTACCCCGGCTTTCCACAGGACGTGAAAGCGGCGCAAAACAGCCGTGAAACGTACTACGCTGCAATTAGCCGCCGTTATAGTGGACAGGGTCCTTTCCACCGGAAGCTATGTGTAACGTTCTGGACGCATCCCGGAAGCAAAGGGAAGCTATCATTGCGTCTTGGGATGCTTCCTAACGCTGCGCGAACAGTGGGAACACACCCATCCACTATAACAGCAGCTAACTGCTGCGTTCTACGTTTCCTAGATGGAATGCGACGCTTACGTGTCCGGTGGAAAGGGCCAGTTAGAAATTTCAGTTTAAGCATACTTTAAAAAAGTCAAATTATAAAAAGTTTAAAAGTCAATGTGTAACAAACAGGAGTTATTGAGCTGGATGGGATTATTGGGGCTTTAGTGAAATGGAAAACTTGTATAGAAAAATTCCCTCTGCTTGGATGTCCAGTGCTGTTGGCGACTGTGCAGCCATGAAACCCAGACTGGCAGGGATTTTAAACTGTCTGTCTGTTTTTATCCACTTATTTGGGTCCGGGTCATGCAGGTAGCAGCTCCTCCAGCTATCTCCACACCGGCTGGATCCCAAGGCGTTCCTTGGCCACCGTAATAACCCCGCCGTGTCCTGGGTAAAACCAGGAGCCTCCTGCCTGGCTCAGACTCAAAGCAGAATATTTCTTTTGTGTTAAAATTGATTCATCAACAAATCATCAAATTTTGCATTCTTCACCACTGGAGTTTATCCCATGCCTATCAGCTATTGTCATTTTAGTCTGAATAAAACAACACAAAAGAGTGACCTAGCAGCACATTCTTAACAGTGAAATAAACAGGAGTGCCCTTTGCACCTTCATTAATTTTTCTCTTTCTGTTTAGTCAGGCTCACCAGAGTCTGTGCTCCGTCATTTAGCTCGTGTTCTCGTGTTGACTCGAAGCAGAGACTCTGCGAGGGAGCCAGGCTGAAATATTATCCACACAAGCTCACAATAACGTGGGTAGTTACCGGGAGAGTATCAGAGCAGGACCCATCTCACTAACTTCTGCCTTACTGTGCTGTGGATTTAATAAAAATAAAACTTTGAGGAGCTGAAATCTTCTGCATCTGGTATTTCTCTAAAAGCAAATGAGGAATGTGAAACATTTTTAAAGCAAATGTTTGTAATTCCTGCCACAGCTTTTTAAATCCTCACTGAGCTATTGTGAGGAAGTCATAACTTAATGTTTAGAGTGGAACTACGTTTTAGGGACTGTGATTTAACCCACTGTAGCTGTGTTACTGTTGCGTAGTTAGATTTTTCTCTGTTTCTCCTTTTTAAATAGCTTTACACAGGATGTTTGCAGCGGAAAAAATATTAATAAACAAAAAAGTTCATATGATCAATTTGGGGGAAAACCATTGTTTGTTAAAAATCAAAAATCTACAAAGTGCTTAAAGGAGCAACATGTAAGAATTCTACAGTCTAATGTCTCAATCATGTTGGAAGGAAGGTTACATTGAAACTGATTTCCTTCTCAGCCAGCTAGGGGGTTGTCAGTTTTTCTCCTTTCAAAAAAACTAAAGAGGGACGTAGTCACTGTTTACAATCTGTGAGCCTGTGAGGTTGTCGAGTCGACGCCGAGCTAACGCCACCAACAGGCAATAAGCTACAAAGCTTTTTAAAGAACTGAAGCCAGTAAACAGGAGCGACCCCGAAGTTATTTCTTGTACCTCTAAGAAGCCACGGCATCTTTTTGTTTTACTCTAAAATTGGGTGAAGCAGGCTAGAGGCTAACATTGAGCTAACAATGCTAACGGTGAATTAGAAGCAAATATCCAGCTCTAAAAGTGTCTCGAGCTACTTTTTCAATTGCCAACAACTCGATATTAAAGTGAAATGTATGTGTGAAGTGAATAATGAGTCAATTGTGATGTTTTACTTCTTTTAATGAGTCGTTCAGAACTATAACAGCAAGACGGCAAATAACCACACTTCCTCTAATGCCGGAGGCATATTACCTTAATAAGTGTAGTAAGAGCTCCCTACCGTAAAACACTCAAGAGTGCTAACACTAGATATGATAATGTATTTATCTACTTATCAACTTGCTGTTTATGACTCGTCTTCGCTTGTCATGTACAATCTTCAGGCACTGATCCATAACTGGCAACAACCATGAAACTCACGGAACGGCATTGAGAAAGTAACTTTTTGTTTAGAAAAATGCGCTGCAGTAACCAAATTTGACCACAGGGTGTCATTCTTACTTCATTCTTACATATCGCACCTTTAACATATAGATCTAAATCTGTGCAAAGTTCTGTGATATTCCTGTTAAACACAGATGCTGCTAATTCAATCACTGTTTGTGTTTTTACAAACTGCAGAGAGTAATAGACTAACACAAAATTAAGAAATCTGTCTGACAAAATGAAGTAGGCTAAAAGATCTCAAAAAGCAACATGCCCCTCTCTGGTGATTCCAAAATGAAAGAACCAACAACATCAAAAGCACAGCAGGCCTCACCTATTTAAGGTTAAGAAAAAGACGGGACTAAAATGGTCTCCATGGGAGAGTTGCAAAGCCAAGAGCTCAGCTGACCAAAAGGAACACAAAGGTCCCTCTCAAACAACATCTTCATGATCTCCAAGCTTTTTGGGAAAATATTTTAGGAACTGAAAGTGGCATGTTGTAGATTTGAAGATGTCTTGTTGCATCTGGTGTAAAACTAACACAGCATTTCAGAAGAATCCTACCAAACCAACCAACAGTCAAACATGGTGGCGGTATGATCTGGTAACTGATGGAATTGATGGAATCATGATTTTTTTTCCTCTCTAGCAGAAAATCTTAAAGGAGAATCTTTGACCTTTGTCCTTTAACAGGTTATTCATGCTGAAAAAACAAAAGAATAATAATTGGATACTTCTGTTTGAGTGCCCTGTCTAACTAAAACTAGACGTTTCAATGCAAATCATATGGAAAGGGTTAGATAAGGTTCAGCCAACAAGTTGGTTTTCCAGCTGTGAAATGTTCAACCACAATAAAAACATTTAGGGGGAGAGCAAATGTTATATGTTCAATGTAATGTAACAAGTTGATCATTTAGATTATTTAAAGTTTTCTTTTCTATTTTTACAGATTAACCTGGAATGTTTTTCATTATAATATAAAAAAGACTCCATGGCAACAAAACCTTAGAATTTACTATTTCCTGTACTTTGCAACAATAGTAATTAATCAAACTGCAGGTTGATGTGAATCAGGTGTAAAATCACATGGAAAGCCAGCTGCTGCTGCACACTTCAGAGATGTTGGCAGAACATTTCAAGGCTCAACGTGCTACTTAAGTGCTGTGAATGGCTTGCAAAATGGGGAGAATGTGCCCGGGTAAAAAGGACTGATAATGATTACATTAATGGATAATGATTGATTCCTTTGCAGATTCTTTAAGTTTATGGTAACCAGTTAGTCGACAAAATGCAAATGAAGAGTGTAGAGAAATTAAGTTTACTTTTGTTGAAACAGGAAAAGATTGCAAATGCTTGAAAAATGTCCCTTGTCCTTTGGGTAGGTCGTTTATTTTATTTTATTTTTTAAAAAAAGATAAAATTATTTTAAAAATTCTTTCTGATTTTTGACAAATAATAATTTATTCCCCTGAATGAACACATCTGTATAAAAGTAAATACAGTAGATAACATTCACCCTGATGATGCTTAAGCAGACCAGAGTTTAAATTGTTTAGAATAGAATAGAATAGACTTTATTGATTCCAGAGTGGGGAAATTCACTTGTCACAGCAGCACCAACACAAGAGGATAATTAGAAGAAAAATAAAAACAAGGATACATGTACTGTATATACACATTTATTGAACAATTACATAATGAAGTAAATTTTAAAGGTACTTTACTTCTTTTTTAATCTACAATTTAGCGTATCTCCATAATACACTCTTAAATTCGTGTATTTTTCTCTATTATTAATATTCTGGGCAAAAGTTCAAGATTTCAAGTCAGTGAGAAAAGTCCTGTTGTAATGGAGTAGCGCCCTCTTGTGGAGTAACGTAATACTGTACGTAATACCAAAGGGTCTAAATTCAGAATTATGATTTCTTAGTGAATCTAAATTGTTTAATTTTAATCACTTTTACATTTAAGTTTATAACAGAAAAACTTTTTGTTCAGCTGCTTTTCCCTTGAAGTTCCGGGAGTTTTTTGACTGGTTCCGTTCCTCCTGTGATGACGTCCTTCCTGTTTCACCGTGAGGGCACGTGCGGCTCTTACATCTGAGCTGAGGAGGATAAAACAACAAACCTTCGACTCCATACGTGTCTGTAAGGTCTCCGGGTGTTTCTTTTTCAGGGGGCTTTGTCAGAAAAGCGGCCAACATGGTGAAGGCTCGGTTTAAGGGAAAGAGCTCGATAAACCCATCGACGTCCAGCACCAACCCCGGTGAGCTTCACCGTTTGTTTACACTCGATGCTAAGATGCTAGCTGGTGTTACACCGAAATCTGTTCCCCAGTCAAAAACTTTCTCTACTGGCTTCGCACCGTTTTCCCCATAATCTATCTTGTTTTAAGTGACCGTATTTTAAGAAAACTAATAAAAGAAAAGATTATTATTCGATTTTTTTAACCATTGTAGCACCGGGAGCATCTTGATGATGACATCGTTCCCCCTGTGTTCAGTGGAGAGAACACATGATTTGTCAGACGTTTTAATTAAGTTTTTACATCATGAAATAGTCATCCTCAGATTTCTGTTCCTTCACGTTTAAAAGGATGTGTTTTACGTAGCTTTGTGGATTCGTTCCAAAGGCTGGAAATCTTGAGAGATGGAGGCTCAGTTTTTGATTGGGAACATATGTCGACATAACACCTGTGTGAGGAACTCTACACTGGTTTAGGTTTAGTAAATTAAACATGTCCAAAACATGCCAAACTAACCTAAGTCAGATTTGGCTTGTGCATGTTAAATCTGTAACTACTGATTCAAGATGAAAGTGTTTTATTCTAAAAATAAAATATGTCAAACTTGTTCCTTAACTCTGGCAATGTCACTTAAAAGTTACAACTCTGTTACACAAAATTAAATGAAGCATTACAATTTTCCCTATAGGTGAATTTTGTTGCAAGTCTAGTGCATGTTTAATATATAACATAAAAACCCATCAACTGTATTGAATGTGTTCTGCAGATCGAGCCAAGGGGGCTGGAGGGAGCAACATGAGGGATCGAGCTACCATCAAGCGTCTGAACATGTACAGAGATAAGCAAAGATGGTAATAAATAACACACTAAAACAACATTTTTGTTTTGTTTTTTAAAGTTAAATACAGCTACTGATCCTGTGCTTCATTCAACAGTAATAAACATGGGAAAGTCATCAAACCTTTACAGTTCCAGTCCACTGTAGCTCCAGGGACGGTAGCGAGAGTTGAACCTAACATCAAATGGTTTGGTGAGTAGAAGTTCTTACTGTTGCCCGATGGTGTTGTGGTGTAATATGTAAAACTTCACATACACTGTCGAAGAAGAAGCAAATGCGTCCTTTGTCGATAAAAAGGACTTAAGTACCTCTATCTGCTCATGTCTCAAAGTAAACGCCCAAGTCTGAGTCATCCAAAGTTGATGCCGAAGCTGTTTCAAACTAGCGCCTAGGTAGTTTCTGCTGGTTAAGCAACAATAGACAGCTACAGCTTATAAGCTTGACCCTCCCATATTCCAGTTAGAATTGACAAAGCTCCTCGGATGAGAAGTGAAATGTCTTCAAGAAACCAAAAAAATCCAGTTGCCTTTATTCATTCATTTGGATTACCATGACCTGGATGACTGAGAACCTTCACCAGCACCTGACTGTGACTATTTGGGCCTGCTGAGGCTACAGTGGAGCGTGGCTAGACTGATCTCTTTTTCTAGATTTCTAGGCTAGTTAATGTGATTAATAGAAGAAAATCGTATGTTTTTTCCAGCTAATACCCGGGTGATCAAACAGTCATCCCTACAGAAGTTCCAGGATGAGATGGGAGCCGTTCAGAAGGATCCATACCGTGTGGTGATGAGGCAAAGCAAACTGCCCATGTCTCTTTTACACGACCGAGTCAAAGCCCACGTGAGTATGAGCTAGGGATGCAACGGTCCACTTTCCCCACGGTCCGGTCCGTACCTCGGTTTTTGGGTCACGGTTTCGGTCCACTTTGAATTGTAGAAAAGCTTAAGAAAATCTGAAATTTCCAAACTTTATTTTTTTCACGCAATAATATAACTTTTCAGATGTATTACTTGTAGTCCAGTGTATAATAATATGTTCAGAGACCAACAGAAATGTCACTTTTAAATTGCCTTTTCAATGTGGTGTCAGTGAGAGGCTAGGGCGACCGAAGCGGGACCGGGAGGGACGCGTAATTTATATTGTAGGATGTCCGAGGAAGGTCCTGACTCGGGAGTGTGTTGTGTGAGGGGTTGTGGTTGTGGTGTCAAATAAAGTGAGCCTCTGAGTTACCCGTTTTCTCTCCTCGTCTTTATATTCAACTGCAAACCAGAAATGTTCCCACACGGAAGGTTTGTTTGAAGACGGCGCATCGCCGTGGCTAAGTTTCTCTCTGTAGCGCTTGTTTTGCTCAAACTTTCAGCTCAGTGGGGCGGGTCAAACCTGTGACTGGATATTTACTCGCGGGTAGGGAGGGGGTCTGCTGTGAGCAGCTTCAGACGACACTAGAGCGGGCACACGGAATGAAATTCATCTGCCTGGACAGACAAACGCACCCTGGTGCCGTGTAAAGCATGAAATAAAAGGACCAGCGCGAAAATAATGGCAAAACTGAAGTCCCGCGGTACACGAGGGTAGATTGTCCCATGCAGGGAGGACCGAACGGTCCGGGATTTTACCGCGTACCGTTGCATCCCTAGTATGAGTAGACTATAAACCCGTCATACCTTAAAGGGCACCTTCTGTTTCTCTTCTGTTATAATTCAGCTCGCTGGTACAGGTAAGCTTGTCCAAAGGGGGTGTAATTTATTTTACCGGTTTTGGCACAAGAAGGTTTTTGCCGTCTCTAACGTTTGACATTCTGGCTCTTATCAAGCATTCCAGGTAGTTATCATGAACTTGTTTCATTGCGTTTTATGAGGTGAGATGAACTTGTGGCTGTCTTTAATCATCATTTAGTTCTGGCATTTTATTAGACAGTACTTTTGGTGCCCGCCTTTTTTTTTTTAATCTATTTAAACCAAAGCTGCCTTGGTTCTTTTGCCATGTGCTCTCATTTTTTTTATGAAAATGAGACATCTTGTAAAACTTTAAGCAGATAAAGATTCGCTAACCTGCTCCTGGGTTCTGAACTTTTGGCATTTTAGTGTGTAATTCTGTTTGGGAGGATTTAGTTGGGATTCCTGGTTCCTGGTGTTGCTGTTGTTGAACCCAGTAACCCTCTGTTGCAACAGATCTGTGGAACACTTAATTAGCACTGTTGTAGTTCCGTCTCTAGCCTTATCGTTGCATTTTCGGGTGCTCTGTTTACTTTATGCCTTAAGCTCTCAGACGCCCTGATCACTGTGACGTTATCAAAACTGGTTCTAATTCAGGAAAACCAGAATTGAATCAGATTTAACATCAATTTGCTGTGGTTATAACTCTGTAGACATCCCTGTAACCTAATTCCATCTTTAACTTTATGCGTATCACTACAGGACAGTTAATCAAATGTCTTTATCTATTAGATATGTCTCGTGCACTGGGCTGTGTAGAAAATGCAGAATAGTCTTATAAAGTCTTTTTCTGTACAATCACAGAATTCAAAAGTACACATTTTAGACACGGAAGGTTTCGAGACCACATTTGGACCCAAGGCTCAGAGGAAGCGGCCCAGTCTCATGGTTGAGGATGTGAAGGACCTGGTGGAGAGAGCCGAGGCCTCGGCTCTGAGCTACGATGCCGACAAAGACAAAGACTTGGTGACGGAGGACACGGGGGTCCGGTAGGTGCTCGGGAGTTGTTGGGAGTGTCATATTTAAAGGGTTGAAGATGATTTTTTTTTAAATGATGGTTTTGCAACAGGGACGAAGTCCGTGAGGAGATTTTCAAGAAGGGTCAGTCCAAGAGGATCTGGGGAGAACTCTACAAGGTGATCCTTTTCATCCTCCTTTAATGATTGTCCCTTTTTAAATGGTCAAAGTTGAGAATAGGGCCAAAAGTCCCAATAATCAGTCTTAGTTAGGCCTGTGCAGTATACCGGTTTGTACCGAAAACTGGTGTTTATTTATTTTATGATATGAAATTTTTGTATCATATACCCCATTGAATAGTCTAGACAATGTCCGAAACATTCGTAGTAGGAAAGTGTTTCAGTGGTGACCGATTTCACTGCTACACAGCAACACCACAGCGTGTGTGAAAAGGAAACATTTAGCATGCTAACCGCTGAACTCAGCAGAGGTAGCTGGGTCAAACGCACGCGTGTCCATCACATAAAGTACGCGTTGTTGTGCTGGTTAACACGTAAAGGAAAATCAGCTGTTCTGTTTAATGGTGGACAGTAATGGTCATGCTGGTGGGTTGGGGTTAAATGTATGGATGGATTGTTTCATCATTCTTGTTAACTGTTATCCTTAATTAGTGGTGTGTATAGACAAGAATCTGGCGATACGATATATATCGCAATACAGGAGAGACGATACGATATATTGCAGTACTATATTAATACGATATTTGCAATTTTCAAGATTGAATTTCATTGGAAAACTCAGGTCAGACGCTTCCAAGAAACACATCCAGTGTTATGGCGAGATCACGTTCCATAAGAACTGCTGCCACCTAGCAGTCGGAGTTTGAATTGCAACACACAAAAGAAATACAGTCAATGTTTGCTGGTAAATTCTCAATGAAGGAATTGATAAACAGCTTTTAAATATAACAGTTCCACACGAAATATTGTGATTTTCCATCTATAGGTGATTGACTCATCTGATGTCGTCATCCAAGTGCTGGATGCTCGGGATCCCATGGGAACGCGCTCCAAGAGCATCGAGACTTATCTGAAGAAGGAGAAACCCTGGAAACACCTGATCTTTGTGTTGAACAAGTGTGACCTCATCCCCACCTGGGTCACGGTGAGATGTTTGTCAGGGGTTTGACTCTGGATTTATCCTGTTTTATACACACACACACTCACACAATGAAGTTGTGACCATTTGCCTCTCATTTTTCTTTGAACCAGAAACGTTGGGTAGCTGTTTTGTCCCAAGAGTATCCAACTCTGGCATTCCACGCCAGTCTGACCAACTCTTTCGGTAAAGGCTCCCTCATCCAGCTCCTCAGGCAGTTTGGGAAGGTAAACCTCCTCCTCAGAACTAATCTCCTAAGCAGTGACAAACTTCAAGTACAGCGACAGGGAAAAAATCGATAGAATGATTGTGATTTATCCAAACAAGGATACAACTATTAACTCTAGACTCAGGAAATGCTTTTGTCAAACTCGTTCAAAGCCTCTTATCACTGACACAACAGAACTATCTCAAACAAACTTTTTACATCCACAAGAGTCCAATAATAATAATAATAACGTAAAACACCACTAGAAACTTCCACATTTCCTTCAGATGCCACTCACCATAACCTCTGTTAGCATCCTCTAATTAGCTTCAGATTTTTAATTCAACAGGTAAAGGGGGTACCCCCTCTGCTGCGTCAGCTATTGGCTGATAGGTCAGAAGCTCCGCCCCTTATTTCCACTTGCGTTGCTCAAACCAGTTGTGGCAGAGTTTGTTGATTGACGTTTCAAATAACCGATAAAATTCGCACAACAATCTCTCACAAGAGAACCCCTCTCGATCTTTTCCCGCAAACATTAAGATAAAAGATTTTACACATCGCCCAACCTTAATCCTAAGAAAATTTTATTTCTTTCCATAAAGGTATTGCCTTTATATGTAATATTTGCATTTTTATTCGTCTGCTTTAGTGTTTCTCTTCTGCTTTTGAAGCAGTTGACTAAACCTGTGAAATATTTTCACTTTTTTTCTCCATCATGGCTCACATTATCAATAAGCACCAACAATCCGTTTCTCTGACAGCGCCGCTCTGCCTTAGCTCTGCTTCCAGCAGGTTTGATAAACGATGTGGTTTGTTTTGAATGATGAGGCCTTTTTCTGCTTTCCATCATCATGTCTGCTTCATCTTTAAAAGATCTTGTTCCAGTTTATAGCACCGTGTGTTTTAGCAGTAAGCTCTTGAGTAAGAACATCTATATTGTTATTGTCACAGCAACAGGAGACCAATCTAAAATTACAACCTTAAATCAAGTCATTTGTCACGAACCAAAGCTGAGGTTTTCTTGTCTTTTGCAGCTCCACACAGACAAGAAACAGATAAGCGTGGGTTTTATTGGCTATCCAAATGTGGGAAAGAGCTCAGTCATCAACACGCTGAGGTCCAAGAAGGTGTGCAACGTGGCGCCGATCGCAGGAGAGACGAAGGTAAAGTCCACTTGTCCCAATTCAGTTCAGGTTATTTATAGCGCCAAATCACAACAAGAGTCGTCTCAAGGCACTTCACAAAGTAAACATTCCTATTGAGTTGAGTTCATTATGCAAATCAGTAAAAAGTTTCTTATGAAAGGAAACCCAGCAGATTGCATCCAGTCACTGACTTGTGTCAAAGACTTTACAGCAATCCTCATACTAAGCAAGCATGTAGCGACAGTGGAGAGGAAAACTCCCGTTTAACGAGAAGAAACCTCCAGAAGAACCTGGCTCAGTATGAGCAGCCGTCTGTCACGTCTCACTAGTATGCCACAAATTACAAATGACCCATTTTGCATCTTTATGTTTAAGTCGTCATAATAAAGTCCAACTAGACAAAAACCTAAATATGAAGGAGAGGAGGTCAGATGGGTTTACAGCTCTAGTTCAGATCAGTACACTCTTGGTTTTCTCTAAAGGGTTATTACTATTTAGTTTCCTTTTCTCGCATCGTATTTATTTTGTACCACCAGTAGTTAACGCCATTCTCCTGACTCTTTAGGTGTGGCAGTACATCACTTTGATGAGGCGCATCTTTCTGATTGATTGTCCCGGTGTCGTCTACCCATCAGAGGACAGCGAATCTGACATTGTCCTGAAAGGAGTGGTAAGTCTCGCTGATCAAGTGTTTACTTCTCCGCTAGCGCCCGGGTTTACTCTTGTGTACCAAATGTGTTTATCATGTTAGAGCAGTGCTCCGGGTGTTTAAAGAATGACGCTGTCATGGGGAATTTTGTAATTTCATCCATTCGGAGGACGAAAGAGTGGCTGTGTCATTAAAAGTGGAATTCAGTGACCAGAAGAAGCGCTGTTTTTTATGCCGTGTTGTGACACCACACCGTGAGACCACAAAGCACCATGAATTACAGTTTTCTGGGAGGGTTTTGCAGCATTTTTCAGTTTTTGGAGTTTAGTAACGGCGATTTAATCAGCATGAATCCACCACAAAATCCACTCAGCGACTTTACCGGGCCTTTCTGTGTACCTACTAGGGATGCAACGGTCCACTTTCCCCACGGTCCGGTCCGTACCTCGGTTTTTGGGTCACGGTTTTGGTCCACTTTGAAGTGTAGAAAAGCTTAAGAAAATCTGAAATTTGATTTCCAAATTTTATTTTATTCACGCAATAATATATCTTTTCAGATGTATTACTTGTAGTCCAGTCAGTGTATAATAATATGTTCAGAGACCAACAGAAATGTCACTTTTAAAACGCCTTTTCAATGTGGTGTCAGTGAGAGGCTAGGGCGACCGAAGCGGGACCGGGAGGGACGCGTAATTTGGAATTGTAGGATGTCCAAGGAAGGTCCTGACTCGGGAGTGTGTTGTGTGAGGGGTTGTGGTTGTGGCGTCAAATAAAGTGAGCCTCTGAGTTCACCGTTTTCTCTCCTCGTCTTTATATTCAACTGCAAACCAGAAACGTTCCCACACGGAAGGTTTGTTTGAAGATGGCGCGTCGCATGTCGCCGTGGCTAAGTTTCTCTCTGTAGCGCTTGTTTTGCTCAAACTTTCAGCTCAGTGGGGCGGGTCAAACCTGTGACTGGATATTTACTCGCGGGTAGGGAGGGGGTCTGCTGTGAGCAGCTTCAGACGAGACTAGAGCGGGCACACGGAATGAAATTCATCTGCCTGGACAGACAAACGCACCCTGGTGCCGTGTACAGCATGAAATAAAAGGACCAGCGCGAAAATAATGACAAAACCGAAGTCCCGCGGTACACGAGGGTAGATTGTCCCGTGCAGGGAGGACCGAACGGTCCGGGATTTTACCGCGTACCGTTGCATCCCTATTACCTACCCCAGTTCAGGCACCAATTTGCCAACCGATAAATCAGTTGACCTCTAGTTCGGAGCATCGCTGTATCTGACAAAGAACTTATTGCAGATTTGTTCTTTGAATTGTTTTTTTTCCTCTTTGTCACAAAGGTTCAGGTGGAGAAGATCAAGAACCCAGAGGACCATATAGGGGCCGTGCTGGAGCGAGCCAAGCCCGAGTACATCCAGAAGACCTACCGTGTCCCTGCATGGACGTCTGCTGAAGACTTTCTGGAGAAGCTGGCGTTCCGCACGGGCAAACTTCTTAAGGTCACCCTTCAGTTTTCTCATTTTCTGGGTCTCATTGTGCCAGATTTCAGTTGGATTTGACTTTAGTGCTGAATTTGTTTAAATGCAGTGTGTATTTATTATTTATGTGCTGTTTTTAGCACGTGTTTATTAACAGAAACATTGTTTTGTTTGTATCATGCAGAAGGGTGAGCCTGATCTCAGCACTGTCTCCAAAATGGTGTTAAATGACTGGCAGAGGGGACGAATTCCCTTTTTTGTGAAGCCGCCAGGACCTGAGGGAGAAGAAGAAGTAAGAGTTAACAGAGTTCAGGCCATTTATTCTCATCAGCAGCCTGTTCCTCTTATTTAATTCTTTTGTATCGGGTTTTCTTTAGGAGGGGAAACCGTTGCCAGTCGAAGCACCTCCTGCTGTAGTGGAGAAGGTGCCGGAGGAACAGCCAGACAATCTGGACACCGTCTCTGAGGAACAGTCGGAACAGCAGCAGAGAAAGAAGGAGCAGGTCCAGAAGATCCTCGCTAACGTCCGACAAAACTTTGGCAAGATCAACGTGGCTCCGGAGTTCAGCGAGGAAGACCTAATTCCAGTGGACATGCCTGACCTGGACATGTCCGACTTCTCTGGCTCCGACGCTGAGGAAGACGATGGAGAGGAAGATGAAGCCAGCGTCAAGCCAGCTGATGAAAAGGAGGAGGTCCCTGAGGCTATGACTTCTAAGACTGACGGAGCACAAGCTAAAAAGAGTTCACGAGAGGTCATACGGGAGCTTGACGAGAAAATCACCAAATATAAGCAGTTCCTGGACCAAGCCAAATCCAAGCGCTTCTCTGCAATTCGGTGAGTTCTTCTGTCCAAAGCTCACATGATCCTATGAGTCAAACTGCACACCACCCCATTTGATCTGGATTTTAACATGCATGTCTAGTCCAGCAGACGCCAGCCTTTAATTTTACTTAAACGAGCGTCTTCGCTAAACGCGTAAGCGTCGCATAATGTCCGTGAAACGTAGGCTGTGTCCAAATCCAGGGATTGCGTGCTCATGAGTTCGGATTTTAAGACCAGTGACGTCACAGCGCCGCGTCGAAGACCGTCCAAATTCCAAGAATGCTCAGAATGCGGTCTTGAAATGCGTTCTTCTTTTCCCCGATTTTGAGAACGGGTGCGGTGTAGTCTCCGTGGTCTCCTCACCTCCATAATTCCCGTGATGCACTGCGGGATTGATTTCTGTAGAAACGGGACACGCAGCAGTAGAGCAGCAGGACGACTAGTTTATTCAAATCTGACTGTAGAAAAAGTAAAAGCCTGAAGTGGTTGTGTTTTTAGGTGTTTCCCATTCTCATTAGGCCTGTAATGTGTGTTTGTATTCTTGTTCGTCATTACAGTTCATAAAATTGGTAAATCATAAATCATAACATAAATTATACAATTAACCGTGAATAATCCAGCATCGTGGATCCATATTTTGTAATAGATTTTCTTTAAGCAGTTGCTAGGTGACAGGAGTAGGGGCGGGACTTTTATTTAAGGCTAGAACGTCCACATTCACAGCTGTTAACATCCGGTCTAAGTGGTCACGGAAGAACACGTTCTCCTGAGACCAATGAGGACGGGTACTCAGAAGCATGCAATCCCTGGATTTGGACACAGCCGTAGTCTGCAGCAATTCGCGTGACTCTGAAGATGGCGGCAGTGAGTCGCCGAAACCGTCAGCAAATTAAGCTAAAGAAACATCGTTATACTGTTTTTCATGCTACGCTTCAAGAATTCGTCAACCTCAGCAGATGAGAAGTCAAACACGAGAGCAGCGTTAAACGTCTAGAAACTTGGAAAAATAAAAATTGTGCTGATTTCCAGCTGCCTAACTTGTAGGGCTGGGCGATGTGGCCTGAAATCAATATCACGGTATATTGAGGAGTTCGCCTCGATAACGATAAATAGACGATAACTACATGTTATATTACCACAGCCCTATTGAGTTGTAAAAAATAATCCGTCCCTCATTACCTGTGAAACCTTTGTAGCCGAAGTAAACCACAGACCTTTCTGAATACACGTACATTTGTGTGACATCACGTACACTTTCGAAATCACGCGTAGTTTTGCAATTCTTCTATAATTTCATGACCTCGCAGGACCAACTGTTGAACGCTCCTGGTGGGTAGGGACGTTGAAACGTACGGCAGGGAAGAACGACGACTTTTTATATTTCTAAATAACTGATTTATTTTGGTCATGAAGCAAAAGAAATGAAAAGACAAGCTTTACCGCACGTTACAGGAGAACACACTCTGCGTACACACAGGAGATTTTCCTACAGATGGCATACAACAGAGAACAGATTATATATACAAGTGCTGCCACCCTGTGGTGACATACTGTATTACAGCAGCAACTGAGCTTGTGGGTAAAACCCTCCTGTTATGATGCGTCGTGTATGCTTCCAGTGGAAAGGCCAGAGTATTTCAGGATAAATAGATTACTCAGTAACATTATTTTCTCTTTGAACAGAATACCTAAGGCACTTTCTGACAAGGTGTTCACCAACTTGATGGCAAAACAAGGAGCTGGTAAACAAGCACAGAAGAGAGGGAGTCCATCAACAGGTTCGTCTATTTATGGTTATGAGTTTTGATGTGAGAAAAGCTTCTGTCAGCAGATTTTATTAATTCTCTTCAAATCCAGATGTGAACCAGAAGAGCAAGAAGAGGAAAGCTAAGGATGAAGAAGAGTCCACCGAGGCTCCCAGACTTACGTCTAAGCAGGTTTGCAGACCGTCTGCCTGAATTGGTCCATAAATGTCTTCTGATTAAATAATGCTGAAAAGCTTCTTTTTCTTTTCTCCACAGAAAAGAGCGCTGGACCGGGCTAACAAAGCGAAGAAAGTTGGCGTTCGTTACTATGAAACACACAATGTTAAAAACAAGAATAAGAACAGAAAAATCCCAGCGACAGAGGGTCAGAGGGCTAAAAGATCAAAGCACTAGGCTCAACTTAAACACACACACCCAAACATTTTTAAATTAATCAATTAGACTCATTTATTGAATTGACAAAAACAGAAAAGCTGAATATTAAATCGTTTTTGTCTTGACTCGATGTTTCTGTCATTTTGTTTTCAACCCAGGACTGTTTCCATCTTTCTCAGGTGCATTACTTCCTTGATGTTCAAGAGAAATGTGCATTTTGTTTAAAATATTCTTCTTACAAAAAATGAAATGAAATGTTGGCGGAAGACTTTCAGCTTGTATTGATGATGAAATAGAAAAAACGAACACGATGCCTCTGGTTTTTACTTTGGTGTCGTCAGACTTTCCAGCAGGGCCTGAAAAAAATACAATAAAAATCTAAAATTATCCAACAAAACATTCAGTGATTTTTTTCTCCCAGTCTGTTTAAACACCATTACCTGGTATTGTTGATTGATTTCCTTCAAAAACTGAATCTCTTCACTGAAGTTTTGTTCTTCCACTTGTGTCTCATCAGCCTCGCTCCTTTTAGTTTCGTCATATTGAGCTTTTTCTTCGTTCAGTTGCGCTTTTAGAGTTTTGTTCTCCTTCTCCAGCTCTGAGATCTGTGGTTGTGATGTAAAAAAACAAAGTTGTAAAGCACCAATCTCTTTTGTAAACTAAAGAAACAGCGCTCTCTGCTGGATGTGAAACCAAAATGCAGCTTAACTGTTTCCTAAACTTTAGTGAATCAATGAACAGACATTAAAAAACGTGACTCGTCCTCATGTGTAACATTAATAACGGCACATCCTTACTCTTTGTTCCATGTCAGCTTTTTCATCCTCAGCCTGCAGAGCCTTCCTTATCCCAAAAGCAATGCCGCGCTCATACTGCGCCTGGTAGATGGCAATAGTCCTGTTAATCTCATATCTAACTTCTGCCAGCAGCAGACCCCTCGCAGCACAGTTGTTGGCTACCTGTCTGATGACTTCATCTTAAAGAAATGGACAGTTGAGATTATATGATGACCATTCAACTTCAGTAGTGTCTAGGTCTCCAAACTTGCTCAAATAGAATGTTATTCATATTTTTGACTTTAGTGATCTATGCTCCTCCTTACCAAAGCACTGAGAATAAAGCTCTCTGCGGAGAGGGCAGATGCCCGTGAGTTTGGCTTGTCTTTGCTGCAGCTTCATGTCCAGGAGCTTCACCAGCTGCTTAACATCTGCCTTGCCAGAGGGAGCCCTGGATACTTGCTGCACCCACAAGTGATTCCCATCCGTCCATTTCCTGCATTATCAAAGGTTAGGTGGTCTGAATTGAACAAAAAGTATACGTTAGAGTAGTGGTTCCCAATCTGGGGTCCACGACCCCCAAGGGGGCACGAGATTGCAGGGGGTCCCCACATTTTTGGCTGTTGAGGTTGTGAGGTTACCAAGATTATATTTGTAAAAAATTACACTTATAAAATCCCAATATTAAAATCAAAACTCAAGAGTTATAACTTTGTCTAAAGTTTGTAAATCACTTTTAATGTGGGTAGAATTTAGGGTTGGGGGTCCTTGAGGAAAAAGGTTTGGGAACCACTGCATTAGAGGAAGTCTGTACCTTGGTGGGAAGATGACCAGGATGCCGTTTTCCAGCTTGGTGGCTTGGAATAATGTGGATGTTGATCTGGGAGGTGGTGGAGTTGGAGCAGAGTCAACAGACTGCCGAGGGCTCAGTCTTAAAGGGCGACCCTGGTATGAGGTGCTTTGTTAAACATTCAAATGTGAAAAACTTTATTAGACATCAACTTTTATTTTGCACTTATTTAATCAAGGAATGCCCCATTGAGATAAATAAACTTTACGTCTACTTTTTCTGTGTTGGATCTCGTACGGTCTTCAGTATTTGTTTTGTTTTTCTTCCAACAACTTCGTGGTGCCACTTTAATCATTCACACCTGCAGGGCGTTGTCCGACTTACCTTGGTTGAGTTTGAGGCTGTCGTCCTAACCAAAACGGGATCGTCGTATTTCAGGAGAGAATCGTCTGATTTAATCATCCTGGTTCCTTTTTTTTGAAAGCCATTAGGTACAGAAATAACTGTTTGTGTTGTCATGGTAACGTTCAGCTCGGTTGCCGAAAACAGATCTGACGAGCGCAAAAAAATAGCTCGAAATCCGCTTGTAGTTGAATTTACAGCTTCATAAAAATATCAGTTGCATTGTAGTTTTTTCAAACGATTTAACCCGTATTGTAATCGAAACGGAAGTTTAAATAAACGCAGTCGTCATTGCGGAACTTATAGTTGAAAGCACACGTACCACGTCGGACAAAATTCTCAGCGCACCAAACGGAAACGGAACGCAACTTTAGCAACCGTTTGGTGGGGTTTACGTTTGTTTGCTTCTGTGGCTAACTATGCGCGTTTAGCTACAAAAAGTTGACAGATTTTGTTCGAAAATGGCCAAAGAGAAACGACACAAGAAAAGAGATTCTCCAGCGCGAGAGCCGGAAGTGAAAATAAAACAGGAGAAACTGAGTCCGAGTAGGCCGCAGAAATCACGCCGCTCCAGGTCGAGATCCCCCGACAACTCCAGTCCACAGAGGAGAAAAACCAGCAGGTAAACACACGTTTGTCACCATACGAGCACCACCAAGGTGGTAGATCTGAGGTTCTTTGTTTTTTACAATTATAACAATTAAGTTTTGTGACTGAACTTGACACATCATCAGAGGAAAAGCTTCTGAGAAAGAAAGTTGAGGTAATATAAGTTATTTCTTTGTAATATCACAGTAGATTGTTATAAACACGCATATTTATTAGTACATCACATTCAGCTTCAAGTAGGTGAGTTAGGTTATCAACCAGGCTGCTATCTCCAGGTACACTTTACGAAAAACAATACAGATCAAGTAACAATTAAAGCATCTAGTTTCTAATAGAGAGAACTACATTGTTTAAGATGTAAACTTCTGATATTGTGTAGTGATATTTTAAAATCTTTAAATTATCTTAATTTTTAATGGCTATGATCAACATGCGTTTTAGCTAATCAACACTTTGTAATGTATTGATTATAAACAGTCATCAAAAACTAACATTTTGGATCCACTATAACCATTTTGGATATTTGATGCTCTGTCAAAGTAAAAGTATTGATTAATCGTGTTCAATTCCCACACATAATCGATCTGTTGCAATCTCTGTATGTAACAATGAAAGACAACTTTATTACTATATTAGTTTGAAAATACTGTTGTAGTCAAGGAAGTCTGAATATGCTTTGTGATTTAAGTCTGCCTAACTTATACAAATGGCTTAAGAGTTGTGTGTTTTTGCGCTCCTCACACAGGTCACCAGTACGGACAAGGGATCGCTCACCAGGCAGAAGGGAAACCTCTCCTGTTAGACGAAGCAGCAGATCTCCCAGAAACAAGAGAAGTCACAGTCCTCACTGTAGCAGTGACTCCAGAATAAAGAGGGTGATTATAAAATTCAAAACTGAAGACTAACTTGTCTCAACTCGCAGTCATGAATGTTTTTTTCTCCCCCAATATTCTAGGAGCGTGATGAGCATAGATCTAGCGGTGATGAGCGGAGGAGGAGGAACGAGCAGCCAGATGAAAGGCGAAGCAGGTGGGAACAAAACAGGTCGCGGGACGGAGACCGGGATGGAGAGAGGCATCGTGAGCGAAACGCCCAAGCGTCTCAACAAGCTGAGCGGCGGCAGCACGATGAGCGGCGCAGGGAAAATCGGCGGCGGCGTGAAGAAAATCAAGAACAGGAGTTTGGACAAGCCGAGGGAGACGGCAGTGACTCGGGAGCTCCGCCTGCTGATAAAGAGAAGCCCAACTTTGAGTTGTCAGGGGCGCTCACAGAGGACACCAACACGTTCCGGGGCGTGGTGATCAAGTACAACGAGCCACCGGAGGCTCGAATTCCAAAGCGCAGGTGGCGACTCTACCCTTTCAAGAATGATGAACCCCTTCCTGTCATGTACATCCACAGACAGAGTGCCTATTTGTTGGGGCGGCAAAGAAAAATTGCTGACATCCCCATTGACCACCCATCCTGCTCCAAGCAACATGCAGTATTCCAGTACAGGTAAGAAAAACCTCAGCTGAAATGATTTTGTTGCCAAATGCAAATCAACATATTTTTACTGTGTGATTAATTAGATCTGTGGGGAAAATATACTAAAATGTTTCTGTTTATCCTGCAGGCTGGTGGAGTACACTCGAAAAGAAGGCACCACTGGCCGCAGGGTAAGGCCTTACATCATTGACCTCGGTTCTGGCAACGGTACCTACCTGAACAACCAGCGGATCGAGTCTCAGCGCTACTACGAGCTCAAAGAAAAAGACGTTCTCAAGTTTGGCTTCAGCAGCCGCGAGTACGTCCTGCTGCACGAATTCTCCGACACGAGCGAGGTAGATGCAAAGCAGGAAGAGGAAGAAGACGAGGGTCTTGATGAGTAAATTACTCCCACGTACGTTTGTGCCTAAATTCATTTATGTTGGATAAGACCAATGAGAATGTTGGAAAATAGAGCAATGTATGGAGCTGGTAAGTGTGGGAATTCACACAACATGGTTGGATTGTTATGTATATTGTGTAAATAATGAACTCTTGCTTAAACCTGCCACACCTGTCTCAGAGTAGACCTCCTTTCTCAGGATTGATGCATGACTGATCTCATGTGTTATGTCAGGGTACATCATTGGAATACCAACCTTATGTGTAAGAAAGCATTTCTTATTGACAGAATGAACATACACACACAGAGTATGATAATTGTATTTTTATTATTTAGCCTTTTTTGTAGTGGAGGGGAAATATTTGATGCTGTAATGTGTTTCTTTGTACATCTGCATCATTTATACAAAAACTTCCCTGTTTTTTTTTGTCAGTTCAGATGTATTGATAGTAAGAGTTCATTTTTGTACTGTAAATAAAAAAAATAAAAATATAGATTATTCAAAAAGTTGGAGTTTTTTGTTATCTGTCATATTGGAAGTAAACAAAAATATTTGTATAAAACCTCTTTTAAATTATCTATTTTTAAAAATAGAGCTTGGAAATTGTGTAAAATATTAACCTACCAGATACTCTCAAAATACATTTTAGAGTGTCAAGAAAGTTATTCCACACGGTCAGTGACAATTGTGTACGCTCTAACATAAAAAAGCATATTTTTTGTTGAAAAATGCTGTTTTGAAATCAGTGTGATTCTGTAGTTTTGATTAATGAAGCATAAAACTGGTCAGTAAATCTGTATTTTAGGACAAGGCCATTTGAGTCCCTGAAGGTGTTAACTATTAGCCTGGCAAGCCATCCTATATGTGTATATATAAACAAACTCTGCAAAGCAAGAATTTGGTCTAGTTCACTAGGCTAGTTAACTATGGTTTTCATGTAGAAAGTTTACCAGGAAAACAAACCTCACTGATTTAGCCCCTTTTCTCTCCATGACGTGGGATTTTTAAATTTTTTTTAATAAAAAGACAAAGGGCGACAGTTAAAGGGATGGCAGGAAAAAAAAAACTTGCACAGCATTCTGTCAGTGTTGCTGAAACCAACCAGATTGCAAAAGTTGCAAAGATAAACCAAAGGTGTAAGGGTGGAGAACTCTTGTTATATTACTTAACATATTTAGGGAACCAGACTAATTAACTTACAAAACTATTTTTATTCCTAACATGTCCTGTGTAGATGTCTATCATCTTGAACAGCTGGCCAAAAGGCAACACAAATACAACAAACAGAAGGAGCCCAAGGACTGATCCATGGGGAACACCACTTGTAAAATCATCATTATAGTAGAAATAAAAACACCACCCTTCCTATTGCAGACCATTTACACTCAGTTTCTAACAAATTTTGCAAAGTTTAAGTTATTTTTGGGTTGTTTCGACATTTTTGCGTGATTTTCTCAAAACCTTTTTTTTTATTAAAACAGTTTTATAAGCTGTTTCTGTAAAATAAAGTGCTTTTAAACACAAACTGGGACTTTTCCATGGCTCACGGATAGACATACAACTTAAGATTGTTATTCTAAGACAGCATATTTTTAAAACTGGGGATTTTTTAAATAATGACTTGGAGCTGGAACAAGTGACGACATCAGTTTCAGGGAGAGGGGAGGAGAGGAGGGCGGGCCGAGGGGAGTTCTGGTTGGGAGTTTTTATGGAGGTGTGGAATGAGCGGAGGCGGTGCCGCACCTTCAGACCGGAGCTACCGTGGTGTCTTCTTTATCTAGCCGAACTCCTAAATGGAGGTCATGTGTTGTTGAATCTTCGCAGAAATCCAATAAAAACAATAAAATGTACACGACGGAGCGCAGGAGAGTGAGCCTGCGCCAGTCGAAGAGGAAGGATCCCGTCCGGGTGTCCGCTGGAAGTTTTTGGCAGGACGCGCTGGCGCTGGAGCTGAGCGCCTGCAACGGCTCCGGTAAACAGCTCGTCTCTCAGCGGAGTCGGACCGTGGCTTACATCGTGAACGGAGACGCGTCTTTGCCGCAGACCGAGGAGAACTTGTCCCTGAAATGTTTGAAGGAAGCCTGCGCGGACGCGCACGCGACTCTAAAGACCATTTCATTCGATAGGATATCAGTGGGAACCACAGACATCCTGGATTGTTTCTATAACGCAGGCAAGTGCGGACACGCCGGCTGGCTGGAGGCAACTTTAGGAGCTCTCTGGAACTCCTTGTTTATTGTGTCTGCAGATGTAGCAGTGGTGGAGATGAGTGACTCCTTCTGCCAGCCGTCCCTCTTCTACCACCTGGCAGTGAGAGAGGGCTTCAGCATGACTAATAACATCATCCTGTATGGCTTCAAGCCAGAGAGCGACCTGCAGGCTGTCAAGGTAAGAGCTTGATGGATGGATCACTAACTGGGTGGAGTTCAGACCCCAAAGTGGCACATCTAGCAGTACATCTCATCCACTACTGTCACCCCTTATAGTTTTTTTCTGATACATTTATTTTGAGAGATTAAAGGGGACATCATGACTTTTTAAAAGTTATAATATGGTCGATACAAGCATGTTCATGAAGTTCTTTGCACAAATAAAGTGATTTCAGCTAGCCTAGAAATCTAGACAGACCGTAGCAAAAGGATTTTGCTCTGCAGGTCGGTCTAGCCACGCTCCATAGGAGCCGATCTGGCACCCTGAGCACATCTGGTACCAACACCGTTTTAGGCACAGACATATATACGTAGACGCCTCGTGGACTGGCGCTGCCTATTGGAGCTGCCATGGTGGCCGGCTGCCATCTTAGTTGGGTCTCCATTCGCCTCCAGTGCATTCACTTCTACTGAGGAAGGTGCTTACCCAGCTAAAAAACACATTTTATCAAGCTTTTTTCACAAAATCAGACACATGGTATGGCATGATAATTAAAATAGAAACATAATTAAACAAAGCAAATTAAAATATAAAATCCCATCAGGTTGGCCAGAAACGTCAATAGTAATCCCACGTGATCTGTTTTCAATAGTACACCAGTTATTGTAACTGTAGGCTGCACAAAAACGGGTATAGTTGCCCACTCTGCATTGACTTTGGAAAATGAGGAGACCCATCCAATATGGCGGCAATGCTGTTACACTCTCCATCGCCCAATGGGGCGTCTATGTATTCATGTCTATGTTTTCAGGGCTCTGTCACTTTAAGGCAACTACCGTAAGCTGTTGGTGGCCACACCCACCCATCTCCTGATTGGCTGCTTTGAGGTGAGCAGCCTGGATATCCAGGAAGGGCTCAAAGTTATGGTGGCCTATACGGTTCACTGAAATAAAAAAGCCACAACACACCAAAATCAGCAGCAACACAACAACTTCACTTTACAACTTTAGGTGTGCTCAACAGGTGTCGAGCTAATGTAGGTATCCCAGAAAAATATGTTTTTCCCTGCATCAGGAACAGTGTATTTTTGTTTTCAGTAGTCATAACTTTTGGTGATGTGCAACAATCAGAGCAAATAGTATCTTTAGAGGACATCTGGAAATAAACACAGGGTTGTTTACTTGTTGAGAACACAGTGTTGAGTGTTAACGTTTATTCAGGGATGGCTAATATGTACTGGTTGACCACGAAACAAAACTAACTTTGGCTATGGTCGGCCCACCCGCTGATTTTCCTTATTGTGATGTCACAGTAAGAGACTATTTGAAACTGCTCGTGCATCCTTAAAGTAGAATTTCACCAAGTGATTTTAAGTAGAGATAGATCGATATATCGGTCCGATAATTACCATTTTTTTATTTATCGACATCAGTCGAATTACCTCTTCAGTAGATCTGATTTAAAACAGGCACATCCTCAGGCAGCCCAGTGCTGCTGCCGAATTTTATTTAAATGAATATTTACATTCCTGAGAAACACCTGCTTAATAAAAGCTCAAACACTTTCAACCGACATTTCTTTTATTCTTTTTTAAGTTTTGTATTTAATACTTGTTTAGTTTATTGATTTAATTTTATTGATAAATTCATTTTGGTTAAAAGTTCAATTTTAACTGTGCAGTGCACAAAATTAAGGTTCAAGATTTGGTTACATTTAGAGTTCAAAAACTGATTAAGGTTCAGAAATGTTTTGCATTTTCGTTATTAGTGACATTTTAGCATGTAGATGAAAAAACATCTAGATATCAACCATGAAAATTGTCCCAAGGAGTTGGCAGCACGTAATGGCCATCGGCTGACCGTGTCGGCAATAGAAACACCTCTATCACTTGATCCCTGTTTTTTAAAGTATTTTTCCTTCACCTTCTGGCTCAAATCCTACAATTGCACTTTATTTAATCTCGCATGCAAACAAATATTGCATAAAGAATTATTTCAGATAAACACATACCACTGTGCAAACACCTAGTTAGGACGTCCTTCAGACGTGGTCTAGACCGACGGACTCAATATAGACATGACCTGCACTTCCATGCAACGTTTAATGTTTGCAGGGAAAGCAAACGTTTTAATAAAATTAGCTTCATTTTTTTGTGCATCACAACGTTTCTATTCCATCTCCACAAGAATTCCATCCATCCATCAGGACTTCAGCTCCAAACCAGAACCATCATCTTACCTAAGGTGCTAGAAAGATGCAAAACATGAGGAAAACCAAAGGTTTTACATTCCTCCGACAGCATGCCATAGAAAAAACTTCCCTCATTTACATAGCGGAAATGCATGTGAGAATGTAAAAAGGAAATGAAATAAATGAGCTTGTGGGGCTAAAAGGGAAAGTAGAGAAGTAAATACAGATATGTAATTAAAATATAATTTCATTTGGTTAAAAAATATTGCAACAAAGTGATATTAACAGAGAAATAACAGAAATCCTAAATAAAACAATTTATTATTTTTTTGCATCTACTATTTTTAAGGCATTGATAAATTTTCATGTTTTTTTTAATGTATCGGTTTCCATTCCTAATGAATGACCTTTTTAATAATTAAAATTTTAATTAAATTAATAGTATTTGAAAAGTACTAGTATTATTTAAAAAGTACGCCCCATACAGAATAATACAGTACACGTCTGAAATAAACAGATTTGTAAAACCACGATGTAATCCAGACGTTATTTCATGCGTTACAGAAAGCCTCGTAGGTGTGCTCTGGTGCTCTACGGCTAACAAACACGCCACAGATCCATTACAGCCATGCATGTGTCGTTTCCTCCAGGAGCAGTGTGGGAGTTACACCTTCATCCCTTACTTGGTGTCACCTCAGGGCAAAGTGTTTGCCTGTGATGCCACCATGATGTCTGGGATCCAAGAGCTGATGCAGCCCAGCATCCAGCTGGAGCCCATTCTCACGCCGCTGGTGGAGATGCTGGTGCATCTGCTGAACAGTGTCCACGTTCAGTCCAGGTGAGCCTCATTGTGTCTTTCGTGTCGTCTTCGTGTTCAAACCCACATCGTCTAAAGTTCATGTTTCACCCGGCTGCTTTTGTCTGACAGCGAGTATTTTCGGGAGACAGTCAGGCATGAGATCCGTTTGGCGCGGGAGCGGTTTAGCGGGAACGCCCTGAGGGAGGAGCTGGGCCGCATCCAGGAACGCCTGGATAGTGTGGACCTGCTCACACCTGATATAGTCATGAACCTGCTCTTGTCTTACAGGGATGTTCAGGTGTGTGTTTATGTATTTACATCCTTTTATGATTTTTTTAAACGTTTGAGCAAATCAAATTTATTTTAGCAACGTCACTTTGTATTCAATAAAGTAAAATAAATCTGACCTCACCTATGTGATTCAGTCCATTCGTTGTCATTTTTTCAGGACTACGACGCCATGATCAAACTGATGGAAACTCTGAATAAGCTGCCGATGTGTCAGGTGGCAAAGCATCAGAATATCAAGTTTCACTACATATTTGCTTTGAACAGGTACCAGTGCTCCAGCTGCTACGTCTGCTGTTGGTCAGCACGGTGTCGTGTGTTTTTACCGTTAATTTGCATTGACTACAAACAGCGTACAAAGGGCTGTTGTTGAAGTTGCAAATACTTAACGATCCCATTGTCCAACATCAGGAGGAATCACGGCGAAGATCGTGAAAAGGCTCTGAAAGAGATTCTTCCGATCGTCCAGTCGGGAGAGAAGGTGGCGTCGGACTTCTACTGCCTGTGTGGGCGGATCTTCAAAGACTTATTCATGAGCTCAAAGTTCTCCGACACACTCAGCAGAGAGCAGGCCTGCTACTGGTACTGGCTTTTGCTTTTTAGGGTTATTCTACCACACAACATTCAAATCTAAGTTTCAGAGGTGATCATTTACACCAGAGTTGTCAAGAGTAAAATTTCTTTTTTATTTTTGATTTTAGGTATGGAAAAGCGTTTGAGGCGGAGCCGACTCTCCACTCTGGCATCAACGTTATGGTCCTCCTGATGGCAGCTGGGCATGACTTTGAGACTTCTATTGAGATGCGCAAAATAGGTGCGAAACAGAAAATCCTAATATAATGAATTATGTATTAGACACAAGCACAAAAGCTAATTACTCCCTGATCTTTTTCTAACCCACTCGACTTGCCTCCCCTTTACATATTCTTCTGAATAATTACAAAATGCACTTTTCAAAAGAAGATTTCATCCATCAAGGGAACAAAGATGTCCAAATCAACCTGGCCCTATGTGAAAAAGTAATTGGACCTTATGTTAAACAGTCAAATAACTTTGAACACATTCTTTGGAAAGCTGGGTTCAGTTTCATTAGCCCCACCTGATTTAAGAAATCACTTCAACATGTCTGACTTCATGAAGGCTAAAAGATCTCAAAAAGCAGCGCATCATTAGCCTGGCAAATATGTAAAATATAGTCTGGCCATGACCCTTCTTTGTTACATTCGTTCTGTTTTCTATCCACTTTCATTTTTTGTGGTGCTTCATCATACACAGAGCAAAATGCTTGCAAACGTTGCAATAAAACATACAGTACATAGGAGAAACAGGACGCCAACTCAACACACGCAAAATAGAACCTAAAAAGGAGTGTGAGAAGGAAACAAGTCGAAGACACACAAGAGCAGCAAAACAAGAGGCAGAAAGTACAATAAAAAATCAGCCATAACAGACCACTGCACAAGTGAAAATCATATAATGAACTGGGACAGAGGAATAGAGCAACAAAAAGGTGGGTCAAAGAAGTGATTGAGATAAGGAGACGTTGACCCAGGACCATGAACAGGGACGAAGGAGTATACACGCTGGACCACTCATGGGACACGATGATCAACGGAGAAGGCGTTATCGCCCTCTGCTGCCCACGCCTTCTCCGTTGATAAATGAAAGTGAAGCCACCAACATCTGGCGGTTGCTCTGGCGAAGGCGGCAGTAGATGCCAAAACATGTCAGCAAAGGTAAAAACAAGTTCTTTTTGCTATGTGAATAATGAAGAACCTCAAAAAATGAAATCTGGCCAAGACCCATTGAAAGAGGTCAGTCGTGGGGCGGAAGCTATGATTGTCTTTCAGACGGTCTCTGCACACATTTGGACAATGCTAGGACCAACCAGAGCAGCAAATAACGTGACAAATTCATCACTATGGATGTCAGTCAACGGGGCAGTCCTCCATGCACCGTCAAAGATGAAGAAGCAAATGCATCGTTTTTCTAAATTAATGACTTAAATACCTCTAAGAAAGGCTCAAGTCTAAATCGTCCAAAGTTGATGCCAAAGCCATTTCAGACAAGTGCTGTTCCTGAGCCAACGCCATCTTTGTAGTTATTCTTCATCGCATCTCTGATGCTAAATCCGCCCAACAAATGTAGAGCAAAGTGATTGGCCTGACTTAAACTTAGCTGAGCCGATTGTAGACCTGCTGAGTGGAGCGTGGCTAGACCGACCTGCAGAGCAAGTTCTTTTTGCTACTGCTACGGTTGATCTAGATTTCTAGGCTAACACATCATGTCTCATTCTAAACACATTCAAGAGTTAAAACAATCCCTGCATTAACACCTAAATCACTGCAGACCTCACTTGGTTAAAGTTATTGTCAGAGGTGATGAATCAGCAGTTTGAAAGAGACTGGAGCAAAAATGGCACCACAGCAACGCTCCAAGAGGAAAACAAAGTTCTGACATCTTCCAAAAACATCCTGGTGGTCCTCAAGGCCTTTAGGGAAAAAGGACCTGGAGCACTTGCTGTAATTGGAACCATGAAGTGTACACTCTACTAGAAAACCTCAACCTTTGAACTTAAAAACCTTCCAATGTGGCTGAGACTTTTAATCATTTATCACAAAAGCTTGACTACAGTTTTTCTCGATGTTTCAGCTTAAGTTTAGGGGTCGTTTCTGTATCAATCCTGGTTGGTTAGGGTTACAAAACATGTAAGGTGATAAATACTCTTCCAACATTGTAGAATTCATGAACATGTCCAGAAAGCTGTCAGAAAACTACTCCCAAATACTCGTTTTGCTCTAAACGGTCAGGGTAATTTTGTTCATGCTTGACTGGTTCAACCTGACGTTGGTTTTTCCCAAATGAAACTGAGCCAAAGAATGTTTTTCTATCTCAGAATTCCTATAAACCTTCCTCTTGTGGAATAAAGATTATGTTTCTAAAGGAAGTGACAGCTCTTCTAAAACCATGTGGCTGCACAGAATATGGTGGCACGAAGCTTGGGCATCACCGTTCAATACGGATGTCTGGATTTGTCCTTCTGGCTGTGCACAGGTCCTTATCAGTTCATCTCGTAATAAGAGCTTCTCTTTGTTCGTGTCTAGGTGTGACTATCAACACGCTGCTTGGTAGAAAGGGCAGTTTGGAGAAGATGAATGACTACTGGGATGTAGGTTTCTATTTCGGAGCAAACATTCTTTCCAACGATCAGAGGAAAGTAATCGATGCCTCGGAGAAGCTCTACAGACTCAAAGCCCCAGTTTGGTGAGATCCGACACCTCTTTTTGGTTCAGAGACGATATTTCAGGTTATGCGCACAGTTAGGATTTAGGTCTGCAGCCCTGGATCTCTAGACAGAATAAATATTAACAAGCAGATTTATTCCAATCCTCGTTGGAATCTAGAAAATAATTTAGAAACGTCATGTTCATGTCTGTATGTGGTGAATTTCATTGCATGTTTCCTGTAGGTATTTGGTGTCCATTATGGAGACGTTCATCTTGTACCGTCAGTTTGCGAAGCTGCCTGAAGTGAAGTCTCCCAAACAGGAAACGATGGACTTCTGGACGGAGCTGCTGCTGCAGTCCTGTAAACCCACCGTCGTGACCGATCGCTGCCCCGTAAGGCACCACTGAGACATTTCTCTTGAATTAAAGATGGTTTTTCTGGAGCATTTTTGCTTGAAACACTCATCGCACCCCAATAGCAACTACTTCTTTTTGTCATAAAACATGAACACTTTTAATCGCCTCTGAATCGTACAATCCTGGAAAAACCTCATCCAATCATTTTGAACGTCCCGTTATTAATGATTGGATTCTGATCCACCCACCAAACATACTAGCACGTTCCTGTGTTCTGGAGACAAAGCCAAGGGGAGGGGCCTGAAGAAAGAGGGTTGGACCTTAGATTTTTGTATTTTCAAAAAGTAGCTTGCTTGAACTTAGAGGTGGGCATTATATTTAAACTTTACCATTATGTATGTGTATTACTGACGTCATTTTGCCCATGTCAATATATTAGGTAATTAGAAAAAAAAGAACAGGTGTGTAAGATGCCGTGCTACAAACTGGATGGGTGGAGTCACGTGACTCCACCCATCCAGTCTGTAATCCAGTAGTGGCTGGCAGAAGCTGGCAGCAGCAACCAAAGCACAAATGTTGCCAGACGGTTGTTGAAAGATTTTTGTGGGAGCAGACTTCTCCTCAACTAAAACTACCATCGCAGCCACTTTGAGGCCATATCGCCCAACCCTACTTGAACAGCAAGAAAAATATTTCCTTTTCCACCTTTAAAGGTTGAATATGGAACACCAAAGCGACATCTAGTGTGTGGAGGTTGTAGTTGCAACAATAGAACAAGGTTTCCAGCCGTCAGGATGCCAGGTTCCCTCCGATACGTGAAGTGAGCAGCCAGCACCGTGTCCAGTGACGACCTAAACTCACTCTGGTTTTAGATCTTTTATGGTCGCTCCTCTTCTGAGAAGGATAACGACATCTTCTGGGCTCAGAAGCAGCTGCTTGACTTGCAGAGTCCACCATTTTCCAGCTGTGCCGAGCAGACTGTTTACCTTATTTGGAAACCCACAATGGTGCCCTCTATTGGCTGGTAGATGTAAACATAAACCCAGCCCGTCAAAATAAACATTTGATTATTTTTTAATTCAAATATAGCTTTTAAAGGAAATTCTGTACCGTCATTCTGCACACTCTAAACCAGTGGAGGTGTTATTTTTTAAGAAACATATATAGCTTTTTATTAAATTGTTCCATATTCCACCTTTAACCTTCTCTGGAAGTCATAATCCGAACAATATGAGTGATGGACTACAGCAGACCCCTGATGCTGTTGGAGTTCAACAGAAGCAACATGGATGTTGTAAAATCTGGTGTTTGACACCAGTTACGTTTGCTCCTTCAGGTCCTGATTCTGGAGCCGAGTAAAGTCCTCCAACCTGCTTTCGTGAGTGTGAGCGAAGAGGACGAGAGTTGCACCGTTCGATTAAAACATGTCACCCCTCTCAACGTGTGTAATCAGATTACACTTTCTTATTCCTCCTTGCCATAAACACGTGTGTGATGCACCTTTTCTCAGCTCATGTTTTTACCTTCCTTGTGATTCTGCAGAAAGGCTTGCACAAGTGGACTTTCCCAGCATCTGCAATCCGGGGAGTGAGGTAAAGAGCGTGTGCAAACGCCTCTCAGCTCTGGGTGTGCTTGAGCTGGCAGCAGAGGACCATAAACAGTCTGGGTAGTCTGGGAAACCTTGGCTCGCCCTCTGTTTTCCTCTCTATCTGTATGGTTTCAGGCTTGTCGGCTGTTTGTTGACTCCCCTGCAGCTTCTTATCAGTGTCATCCTGCCTTGTACTAAATGTAAACGTACCGCTGTGGTTACTTGTAGCAAGTTACCAAAATGGTTGCAAACAACATAATTTGATCAGATTTCAGCCTCATAGAGGATGATCCTTATTTTGTTGGAGCAGGATATTGTTGTAATTCAGAAATTGCTTGACTAATTAAGCCTTTTTTTGTGTTGTACCTAACCTATATCGGCTGTTTCTT
The DNA here is from genome assembly GCA_006937985.1 of Aphyosemion australe. Classification (NCBI taxonomy): domain Eukaryota; kingdom Metazoa; phylum Chordata; class Actinopteri; order Cyprinodontiformes; family Nothobranchiidae; genus Aphyosemion; species Aphyosemion australe. The sequence continues at coordinate 3,103,390 of SSNS01000034.1, forward strand.
TAAGCAAATGGAAATTAATTTTCCATTCCATCTATTTCCTTAAAGTGTATCAAAGATCGATGAGCGGTTCTGCTTCCTGTATGTCCACTACAACTCTGATGACTTCCAGCTGTGCTTTCCCAACGAGATCCACTGTAAGAGGTGAGTGACCCGCGGGGCCGGGGATAAAGCGCCTACTGACCAACCCATGGAAATCAGAGCAGAAATGGAGAAGTGCTCTCTGCTCACATTTCAGGCTGGGCAGTTCGAGTGTGATGAAATTACTTCATATGAGTCATACTTCCTTTAGGGCTTCCAGAAAATCCCGTCATTAGTTTCCTACTAAAACAAAACCTCAACAAAAGATGCTGCAGCAGCATAGAGCTTGTGGAAATATCAAACAAACCTTTGGAATGAAAATTGATTAATTAATAAAAAAATATATATATATATATATATATATATATATATATATATATATATATATATATATATATATATATATACTGTATTAGTATAGATAGATAGATAGATAGAAGGGGTGGGACTTGATTAAAAAATTAATCTAATTAATTAGAGGTTTTGTAATTAATTAATCTTAATCGCTCAAGAAAATTTGCCCCGAAGCAATTTTTTAAATTAAAAATAATACAGCAGAAAATCAAACAATAGACATGGATATTATTATTGTAAACTCAAGCTTTTCATTTCTTAAAAGAAATGCTTTTTAATTATTTAATCGTCGCAGTTTGATATGAAACAAGACAAAAATTTATAACTGCAAATAGAAAACACCTGCAATGGGTTCCTGAGCCTTTAAACGGTCTACATTTATGGTTCATTATTGTGAAATTGGATCATTCTGACAGCTGTTCATGCAATCAGCTAAACTATAACTCATAATTACACAGATTTCCAAACCTTTTCACTTTTACCCAGCATATTGACATAAATGTCTCTTAATGTTGTGGCGACAGCTTCTGTGAGTTGGTGAACTCTCTGCTTCACCAAGATGAAGAGGCCCCGTCGCTGGACCAGCAACTTTCAACTGAGGAAGAACTGGAGGTCAGTCACATAAACGCAACACGCGCTCTAGTTTGAGCCTCTTTTGTTCGGGAGGGAAAAAGGAAGTAAACCTGATCCAAAAGTTATTATTTTTTTATCCAAACTTAAAATTCATGTTTCCTTGTAAAAAATCGCAGAAATGTGTCCATTTCATATCCTGCCTGTGAAATTCCCCCAAATTCCGCTTTTCCCACCCACTCATGCCGTTTTCGTGCCACTCTGCAGTTCGTCTATGAGACCAACGAAAATGGTGACCGGGTGATTCTTGGGAAGGGGACGTACGGCGTGGTGTACGCTGGGAGGGATGTGAGCAACCAGGTTCGCATCGCCATCAAGGAGATCCCAGAGAAGGACAGCACGTAAGGGGTGGGGGGGTTGTTTATCAGATGCTGTAAACTTTAGTTTTTCCCACATTCCTCCCACTTGCACAGGGAAAGTTTTCCCAGCAGCCATATTTAGAAGTACTTCCAGTCAAATTGAACAAGCTTGATGTGCATTTGTCATGCACTTGTATTTTTTGTGCACGATAAAAGCTGTCATGTGCAGTTTCAATGTTGAAACCAAGCCGATCTTAGTTTCTTTAATGGTTTTGTTTCACCAGATACTCACAGCCCCTCCATGAGGAAATAGCTCTGCACAAACGGCTCAAACACAGGAATATTGTTCAGTATCTGGGCTCCGTCAGTCAGGACAACTTCATCAAGATCTTCATGGAGGAAGTCCCAGGAGGTCTGGTTTTCAAACGTTACTTTTGCAGGTTTTCAGAGTGAAATGTTTTCTGGATGGATTTGTAACAACGATGCCTTTGTTAAGCATCGGGAACAGAAAAGGTTCAGATGAATAAAACGTTGTGTAACATCTACAGGAAACTGGTTTTGAGTCTCCTGAGTGGTTCCCAGAATGGTTTCTGAGGAAAACATTTTGAGACGATGACGTGTTCCTCGGTTAAAATAAAACCCTAACGGCTATTTATGCAAACATGAACACGTCAAGAGCATCGGTTTGTTCAGATTCATTTCTACATCCCACATTCATTCCAAATTCTTCTTCTTTTTTTGCCTTTAGGGAGTTTGTCTTCTCTTCTGCGCTCCAAGTGGGGTCCTCTGAAGGACAACGAGCCCACCATCATCTTCTACACCAAACAGATCCTCGAGGGACTCCGATACCTTCATGATAATGAGATCGTCCACAGAGACATAAAGGTGAGCCTCGCGATCGCTGCAGTTCGGAGGAGTTTCACCTTCAGCACGGTCTGTTAACGGTTATTCTGCCTGCTTCAGGGAGACAATGTGCTGATCAACACCTACAGCGGAGTGTTGAAGATCTCTGACTTTGGAACCTCAAAGCGTTTAGCAGGAATTAACCCCTGCACCGAGACGTTTACTGGTAAGAAGCTGTTTGCTGTGCCTCTAATTCTGAAGTTTTACTTTTGCTTTGGGAACTGGTTTGATGGCTTTTTCTTAAAAAGGAACTCTTCAGTACATGGCTCCAGAGATCATAGACAAAGGACCTCGAGGTTATGGGAAGCCTGCAGACATATGGTCTCTGGGGTGCACCATTATAGAAATGGCAACTGGCAAACCGCCCTTTCATGAGCTGGGGAGTCCTCAGGCAGCCATGTTTAAGGTGAATGACTGTTTTCATGTTAACGTGTTGATATGTAATAATAAAAAGCTGAGCTGTCAAAACTGTATTTAAGCTCACTAAGTCAACCTGGCCAAAACGAGAAGAACGTGCTTTTATTTAAAGCTGATTCAGAGCTAACGCTGAGGTTTTTACAGTCTACACTTCCTGCAACAACTCACCTTTCACACGATGAGAGGATGACGTTCTCTGTCATCCGTTAAGATTCCTTTCTCTGATGTCAGACATATTTCTGGTAGTTTAGCCAACAGCATGCCGTTCATGAAGTGCTAAACTTATGCTGGCACATGCGCCCATAGAGGTGATAATGAGAAATGACCCGCACTTTACACCAGCAGGTTTCAGCTATTGGCCTGATTTAAATGTGGAAAAACTACTCCAGTGCAGAGACGCACCGTTTAGTTAGCGGCTCTGAATGTACCGCCAACCAGTGAAAAGCATGTGATCAGATCCCACTTTGACTTTACTTTTAGATGCAACAATATCTAACAGTCACCACCGGAAGAGACGGTCAGTTAGACTTTTCCTGACACACCCACCCTATTTTTAAAGCAGCGGTCCAACAGATTTATTGATTTATTTACTTACTTATGTCATTTATCAATGTTTTTGTTTTAATTTAATTAATTATTTTAATAATAATAATTTTTCTTTTCCTATCACTTTGCCTTTATTTATTTATTTTCATTTAATTAATTTATACATTTTTTTATTCATTATTTTTATGTTTTCTTTATTTTATTTATTTTATTTGACATTTATTTATTAATTTTTAATAATTCAATAAATGTATTTTTTTATTTTGCGTTGTTTTCCTATTTCTTCTCCCTTAATTTTTTTATTTAATAATTAAATGAATTGAATTTTTTAACTCATTATTATATTTATTTTGCCCTCATTTTCCCATTTCTTTTGCCTTTCTTTATTTCCCTGCAAATACTAAAGGATCTCAGGATTAAAAATGAAATGATGATGTTTGTTTGAGACGATTGTGAGAATTGGATGAAATAGTGATGATAATAATAATTTGCGCCCCCAAAGAGGCACAGTCGTGTTCAGGCCTTAGAGTAACTGAATTTATTAGTTGAAAATACAATCACTTGAATTTTCTGCACAATTGCTTTAGTTATTTTTTTGCTTTATTTTTTTTTACGCTAAATATTTTCTCTTCATACAAAATGCCACAAAATTTCCTTTTAAAACCATTAAAGCATGCCCCCCAGCTGAGCAGTTGTCAAATATTCTTCCAACCATCAATTTGGCGATCAGAGCTTTCACAAAGTTAAATAATAATAATAATAATAACCACCCGGTCGTTGGGTCAAACACTCTTTCTACCTGCAAGTCTGATTTAAAAAAGCAGCAACTGCACATTTAAACACATAAAAAAAATCTCTTCTGTTGTGATTATTCCAGGTTGGCATGTTTAAGATCCACCCGAACGTTCCAGAGTGCATGTCCAACCAGGCCAAGGACTTCATCATGAAGTGTTTTGAGCCAAATCCCGACGACAGAGCCACGGCTGCAAAGCTGCTGACGGACACCTTCCTCAGGTCTTCTCCAAAGAAGAAGACTAATATCCCCAAAAAATCAGAGCAAAAAGACTTCGATCATCCTGGTGAGGACTCTCTGTTCTTCACACTCACACCTTTTATGGCATTAGTGAACATTCTCTTCAGTGGCTGCAGAATCATTTATTTCTTCTCCTCGTTTGAGCATAAATTAGTCCTCGTTAGGACGTCTGTGTGACAAAAGCATGTATCCTTAAAACCACTGAATGTCTCCAAATGTCGGTTCTGCAGCCGATTATCTGCGCAGCATGTCTGTGCCCATCTCCATCTTTGTGGAGGACACAGATTCAGACTCGGGTTCGGCTGATCTGACGACTTCTCTGGACCTCAGGCGGCGCCAGCACGCCAAAAGAGCCACCGAAATCTCAGAAAGCCCACCTTGCACCAGCAGCTTCCTGCAGTAAGTGAGGTTATTATTCCAAATAAAATCAAAACCAGCTTTTTTCTGTTCACATCTGTTGTGGCAGATCAGTGTCAAACCACACTCAGGGTTTAGGTTTCAATCCAGGCTAAACTACGTCCTTCCAACGTTGCATTTTATCCGATTTATTCAGACTTTTCAGTTTGATTTGTCGTTTTATTGCCTTCTTCTTTGCAGATTAGCCGACGATTCTGCGTCAGACATGTGCAGTCCAGCCACATCAGAGGAGAACGTCGGACTTTTCATGCTGCGAAAGGACAGCGAGCGGAGAGCGACGCTCTATAGAGTCCTCACCGAGTACATCAGTCATGTCGTCGCTAACATTCAGGAGTCTTTGCCTCAGGTGGGCGGGTGTGTGTGTGTGTGGGGGGGTCCAAAATACAGGTCGAAACATGAGCTAAACTACTTTGTGCTCAAAATATTCAGTTTTAAAGAGATAAACACACTGATGATGGAAACTTTAATCCAATATAATTACTTGTATCACATCTGAAATCTGAATGTTTAGAGTGAATCGATGTGTTACTGCTAAAAATGAACTTCTAAGAATAAAGATGAATTAGTTTATGCAAGTAAAGAAAAGACTTAAAACACTAAAAGCTTACTTGCAGAGCTAACGTCTGGATAAAATGAACAAATATGATCAACAGATCCTAAATACTAAATGCAATAATTCAACAATAGCGCATAAATAAAGGTAAATAAATTGGCACTTCCCACCTGCCATACTTAGATCTCCCACTAGAGGGCAGAAGAAAAGATCAAGATCAGTTTTGAGCCCTTGTAGATCACGATCAACTTTTAAAAGTGTCTCCAGTGAAAATTCTCCTCGACTGTCATGCTGTCGACGTCTCGCTGCGACGTTTGCAGCAGGATTTTCAAACTGTTTACATTTGCTTAGAGAAGTAGACCACGGTCGAGGAATCTGTAACTTGTTGTGGTTGCTCCATTGCAAACTCCTTTAAGCACTTTTTTATTTACTTGGAAAAAAATGTAAACGATATACTCCAGCTTTAAAGATAACACCTGTTTTTCAAAGATCTTCCCATAAAAATTTTAGATTTAAATTTTTATCATTTAACACCCTTTTGCAATTTAACGCTTAAATCTTCCATCAGAAAACACATGTTTCCAATTTTTACCATCTAAGTACAAGTGAAAACACAGAATACCTTCTATTTCTTTCCATCTTGAAACAAAAGAACACACCAGTGTTCTCCACCTAAACACAGAATGCAACATTTTATTTTTTCCCCAGAAAGATGAGGCGTCGTCACTCACCTCAGAGCACATCAGCTCACTTATTACCTGCCTGAGAGACAACATCCACTCTCCAGACAAGAAGCAGCTGACTCGTGGCCTGCAGGCCCTTCGCTCCAGTCTGTTGGCTGCAGCAGTACCTCTGAACAACCTGCAGGCGGTGCTCTTTAACTTCCAGGATGCAGTAAGTCACTTATGAGCTGCATGTGTTTCTGCAGCTAAACCCTGGAACATCATCCATTTGCTCTGCATGTAGGTGAAGAAGGTGTTGAAGCAGCAGCATGTGAAACCTCACTGGATGTTTGCTCTGGACAACCTGCTGACACAGGCGGTGCAGGATGCCATAACTATCTTACTACCAGGTAGAGCTCCTGTACACACGCCTGCTCTGCTGGTCTTTAATGTCAAATATCTGTTTATTTAAGTGCATGTAGTCACATTGGCCTGAAGTTGAAATCAGGGTTTGGGTTGGGTCAGGTTTTTCCAGAAAAGGTTTTTTTATAATCATCTGGTTTGACGTGTAAATATCAGTAAGAAGTGCGCTTTCTTGAAAAAATTGTTTAAAAATAAGTTACCCCGCTTTTCCCTCCTATTGGTTGAAAGTGGAATTACAACTGTCGTAAACAACCCTGCCGCAGCCTGCTCTAGCTAGCGCTAACAACAAGCTAATGCCAACATGAGCCAACTCATACTAAATAAGATCCACACTGTTGGACAAAAAAAATATTATTACTGGCAAGTCCAGTAGCAACAAAGCCAGGTCACCATCAGTCCGTGATTTTGTAGCGTCCTTTAGCTCCCTCAAACTAGCGTAGGCCAATGTTCACTCTGGTTTTAGCTCTTTGCTTCACCTCCAAAGACATTACTCTGTTACTTTTACCTCCAGGCTCCACCATGACGCCAACAGAAAAAGCAAAAACCTTCTTGTGCTTTTTATTGATGATCAGCAAACTGAAAATGCTAACTGCTAGCCTTTATATTAGCTACCAGTACAGCAAACAGCTGTAGCTGTAAAGCAGGTAGAGACCTCCCACTAGTGTTCCTATCCGAACTACAAAAGTGCAGATTCTGGTCAGCAAAGGGCTGTCCAACGTGAAATTGATCAAGAACCAGTTTGAAAGCAGTAGCTTAAAGTGTTAAAAACTCTTTAGTGTTGCTTTAAGGCAGAAATCAGAAATAAATCCCTAAATTAAGAGCTAGTGGACAAAAGGTCAGAGGAGCTACTGCACCTACACAAAATTCAGGGAGCGTTTCTGCCTGGAAAAGCAGGAAACTAAAGCAAATGTGGAGTCATGCTGGTCATATAAGGAAGCCATCATCATGTCAGACTGGTTAAATAACAGCAAACGACGACTTCCTCACCCTCTTCGTGTCAACGTAGCACACCGTGCATCCCAAAGTCCTGCAGCAGATGCACAATCCCATCAAGTCAATTTGCAGTTAAAACGCCAAAAATGTTTTGAGAAAGTAAATAATTGGAGATTGAACATTCCTAGAAGAAATGTGTTTTCTCCAACACCTTTAAATTTTTAAGACCTGAGATTTTTTTAGTGTCCATTTTCACATACAGGTGAAACTTAAAAAATTAGAATATGGTGCAAAAGTTAATTTATTTCAGTAATTCAACTTAAAAAGTGAAACTAATACATGAGATCGACTCATTCCATGCAAAGCCAGATTTTTCAAGCTATTATTTGTTATAATTGTGATGATTATGGCTACAGCTGATGAAAACCCCACATTCAAAATCTCAGACAATCAGAATATTGTGAAAAGGTTCAATATTCTAGACTCAAAGTGTCACACTCTAATCAGCTGATGAATCCAGAACACCTGCAGAGGGTTCCTGAGCCTTTAGATGGTCTCGCAGTCTAAGCTGGATTACTAACTAAATGGACTTTTGCACCATATTCTTATTTTTTGAGTTTCACTTGTAGCTCTTCTGGATTTGTAGAACCTCAGAAACATAAAAACAAATATTATTTTGAACATACAATAATTAAGCAATAAAAACAAAATGTAAAAAAATATATTTTCCTAATTAAATAAATTGTAAAAAATTGAGTAAAAAGTTGTTTCCTTTAGTAATAATAACAGGAACGTGACCGGTCAAGAAGCCATTGTCTACATATGCGGACACCAGGGGCCTCATTTATCAAACATTCGTAGAAGAAATGTGTTTTCTCCAACACCTTTAAATTTTTAAGACCTGAGATGTTTTTAGTGTCCATTTTCACATACAGGTGAAACTTAAAAAATTAGAATATGGTGCAAAAGTTAATTTATTTCAGTAATTCAACTTAAAAGGTGAAACTAATACATGAGATCGACTCATTCCATGCAAAGCCAGATATTTCAAGCTATTATTTGTTATAATAGTGATGATTATGGCTACAGCTGATGAAAACCCCACATTCAAAATCTCAGACAATCAGAATATTGTGAAAAGGTTCAATATTCTAGACTCAAAGTGTCACACTCTAATCAGCTGATGAATCCAGAACACCTGCAGAGGGTTCCTGAGCCTTTAGATGGTCTCTCAGTCTAAGCTGGATTACTAACTAAATGGACTTTTGCACCATATTCTTATTTTTTGAGTTTCACTTGTAGCTCTTCTGGATTTGTAGAACCTCAGAAACATAAAAACAAATATTATTTTGAACATACAATAATTAAGCAATAAAAACAAATTAAAAATGTAAAAAAATATATTTTCCTAATTAAATAAATTGTAAAAAATTGAGTAAAAAGTTGTTTCCTTTAGTAATAATAACAGGAACGTGACCGGTCAAGAAGCCATTGTCTACATATGCGGACACCAGGGGCCTCATTTATCAAACGTTCGTAGAAACGTTCCTATATTCCCTCCTACGGATGAAATTTAGAATGTGTGTACGAACAGTCAATGTCCTCATTTATGAAACATGCGGTGGCCTCTCGTACGCATGTTCCTCCGCAATCGTCTGATGATAAATCCCACCTGTGCGCTTTCAGGAGCTCGTGCACGTTTAAAGTCATTTACATACAGAAACGCCCTCAATTAACCATATTTGGTCACACTACGTCCTCAGGTCGGGAGGGGATTCCCTGGGTTCTTCCCGGAAAAAAAAGAAAAACTTTATTGACAGCGAGATCCAAACACCGGACACTTGACAACGCGTGTGTGATCGGGGAGCAGAGGAGGTTCTGGAGGGTTGTTTTATTTGTAAAATAGAATATTGACTGGAATCGGATCAGTGCACTGCGCTCACGGAAGAGCCGTTCCCTCCAGAGTGCACTCTGCTCTGATAAATCCTCCACTAATAATAGTAATAAGAATAAGAAACAATCTTTTATGTAGCGCATCTCAAGAAAAATCACGATGCGCTTCACAAGGACAAAATAATTTAATTAAATTACAACATAATAAATAAATAAATGCAAAATGATTTAAAACATCATAAACATGGTAAGAGTAAAAATTGTGAAACACGAAATCAGCCGTTCTAGTCAGATTCCCGTGGGTCACGGGTGTTTTAGCACCAATAACGTGACACAGCTGTTTTTCCACCAAAATATTTATTTATTGGGTAAATGAATTAGTGGATGAGGAACACGCGTGGATCACTGAGACCTTTAGAATTGTGGTTCCCTCGTTCTGCCACTAGATGTTGTTCCTACGCACGGTCAGAGCTGTTCTTATATTTAGGAACATTTTCACGCACAAGTACAAATTGGTAAATACCACACAATGCATAAAATCGTTCCCACGCACGAAATACGCACAGATCTGTACGTAAGTACGGTTGATAAATGAGGCCTCAGGAGGTTAAGCTAACACCCATCCATCCATCCATTTTCTCCCGCTTATCCGGAGTCGGGTCGCGGGGGCAGCAGCTTAAGGAGGGAAGCCCAGACCTCCCTCTCCCCAGCCACTTGGGCCAGCTCCTCCGGGGGAATCCCAAGGCGTTCCCAGGCCAGCCGAGAGACATAATCTCTCCAGCGTGTCCTGGGTCTTCCTTTGGGTCTCCTCCCGGTTGGACGTGCCCGGAAAACCTCACCAGGGAGGCGTCCAGGAGGCATCCTAATCAGATGCCCGAGCCACCTCAACTGGCTCCTCTCGATGTGGAGGAGCAGCGGGTCTACTCCGAGCCCCTCCCGGATGACCGAGCTCCTCACCCTATCTCTAAGGGAGAGCCCAGCCACCCTGCGAAGAAAACTCATTTCGGCCGCTTGTATCCGCGATCTCGTTCTTTCGGTCACTACCCAAAGCTCGTGACCATAGGTGAGGGTAGGAACGTAGATCGACCGGTAAATTGAGAGCTTCGCCTTTCGACTCAGCTCTCTCTTCACCACGACAGACCGGTACAACGCCCCCATCACTGCAGATGCAGCACCAATCCGCCTATCGATCTCACGCTCCACCCTTCCCTCACTCGTGAACAAGACCCCGAGATACTTAAACTCCTCCACTTGGGGCAGGACCTCGTCCCTGACCTGGAGAAGGCATTCTACCCTTTTCCGACTCAAGACCATGGTCTCGGATTTAGAGGAGCTGATTCTCATCCCAGCTGCTTCACACCCGGCTGCGAACTGCTCCAGCGAAAGCCGGAGATCACGTTCTGACGAAGCCAACAGGACCACATCATCTGCAAAAAGCAGAGACCTGATCCTTAGGCCACCAAAACGGATCCCCTCACCACCTTGGCTGCACCTAGAAATTCTGTCCATAAAAGTTATGAACAGAATCGGTGACAAAGGGCAGCCTTGGCGGAGTCCAACTCTCACCGGAAACGAGCCCGACTTACTGCCGGCAATGCGGACCAAGCTCTGACACTGGTCGTACAAGGACCTAACAGCCCGTATCAAGGGGCCTGGTACCCCATACTCCCAGAGTACCCCCCACAGGGCCCCCCGAGGGACGCGGTCGAACGCCTTCTCCAAATCCACAAAACACATGTAGATTGGTTGGGCGAACTCCCACGCACCCTCCAGGACCCCCCCAAGGGTATAGAGCTGGTCCAGTGTTCCACGGCCAGGACGAAAACCACATTGCTCCTCCTGAATTCGAGGTTCGACTATCCGACGGACCCTCCTCTCCAGAACCCCTGAATAGACCTTACCAGGGAGGCTCAGGAGTGTGATCCCCCTGTAGTTGGAACACACCCTGCGGTTAAGCTAACACAATCTGATCAAAGAATTGCAGGTTTTTTTTACAATCTGTCACCTTTTTAAGTCTGTGATAGGAACAACTCGGCTACAACAGTTGTAGCCATTTTTGTTGTTGTTTACTTGTTTCCCCCCACATTCAGCCCTTTGCTTCCCCTCACCTGTTAGCACTGAAGCTCCGTCTGCAGTCCTCGTTTGAAGGAGACGACAGCGGTCCAGAGGAGCTGCAAGCTGATGCGGACACGCCTGTGTTCACTTCTCCTAACCAGCTGAGGGCGCCGGTAGACGCGCTACTGATGGTACCAGAGGAAAACAGTCCCAGAGTCAGTCCAAACTCTCCTCCTGATGTTGTCGTTAGCAGCAGCTGTTCGCTGAGCGAGAACCTCAGGGACATGAGGAAAGAGACCAGGAGGTATTGTTGAGCTGGCGTTGTGAAACTTCAAAATCAGATTTCTCTGGTTGTTGCTGTGCAGTGAGGCGTTTGTGTTTGTCTCAGACTGCTGAACCTGCTGAATGAGAAGGAGCTCGAGTACCAGAACCTGCTGAGGAACTTGGTGCAGAACAAACAGGAACAGGTCGATGTGGTGAAGAAAGTAGCGGTTGTCGAAGGTAGAGTTCTCCTTTCTTCCATCACAATGCAAACAATGTGAAGTCACGTTTCTATTGCTGTGTCATAACGTTACAACTTTTGTTACTAACAGAAACAAATGAAGAAAAAAGACTTTTAAAGGAGATTCTGAAACTAATTCTACGTACTTTTGGAATTGGAGAATTCCTCATATTTGACAAAGATATTTCAATTAAACAAAATATATCAAATATTTTAAAAGAGGACATATTATGACTTGTTTAAAAAAAGTTATAATAGTTTTATGGTCGATAAAAAACACGTTTATAAAGTTACTTGAACAAAATCCGTCTAACAAGAAACTGTTTCAGCCGTTTTATTCTTGACATTTTCAGTACCTTCCAAAATGAGTCGTTTCAGGGCTCTGTAAGTGGACGCGTAAGCATCTCGTAACATCCATGAAGCCTAGTACGCAGCAGTGGAGTGTTACGTTGCTTCGCTAAACGTACAAGTCTATTTTTTACATGCTACGCTTTCAGAACGCGTCAGGCTCTGCAGTTCAGATTAGGCCAGACAGGAAGTCAAACACGGGAGCAGTGTAAAATACAGATTTCCAGTTGCTTGACTAGTTAAAAAAAATGTCATGACCTGTTACGGGTTTCTATCATGTTTAGAGTGTTTATAGAGGCAGTAGAGACTCACATGGCAGCATAAAAAGATAAAAAAGGAGAGTTGTGAGTAATATGTCCCGTTTAGACCAGACTGAAAAACAAACAGTTCTCGACTCGTGCTGCGGTCAGTCCCCGCCACGCCCGAGTTTCAGGCTCATCATTTCTGCCGTAACAGGTTCGTCTCGGAGCTGAGGTTGCAGATCTGTAGCTAATGTGCACAAACTCGACTCGTCAGGCTGGTTAATGATTATACGATTTGGCTGCAGATGCACAAGAACAGCTTTGTGCATCTGTAACATCAACACCACTCACTCAGCGCTGCATAAATGTGATTAGTGTTGGGGCTACCTATCTTACAGAGGAGGAGCTGGTATCAAAGAGAAACTCTAACACTGAGATAAGGAGTTTAGTCCACTGGCTGAAGTCTGTCCCAGTGGACCGAGACACCATCGATAAGGTAAACCCGTTTGTTTTTTCTGTTGTTTGTTTATCTCTGAGGTGAGTCGGTGTCCTCTTGTTAATCACACACGTGTGATCCTGTTTTTTAGCTGCTCTCTAATGAGTTCACCTTGGACTGTCTTCTCCACATGGCCTCCAGGGACGACTTGATGTACTGTGGATTAAGGTGAGCCGCGGCGGCGGCGGATCATCCTGATGCAGCCGTTCATGCAGAAACAGGAACACATTGCAGGCTGAGGAGAAAATCTTGAGTCATGTCTGAAGTTTTTTGCTTCCAATGAGTCAAATCTGGTGTGTTTGTGGAGGTCCTCCACATAATTTCTTTAGACAGTTTTTTTCCCAACCCAGTACATATTCAGATGAACGTTTTCGTGTGTTTACTCATTTGCTTGTCCAAAAATCAGGAAATAAGACTCCAAATCCTGTCGTATTCTTTCACTTTCTCCTCCAGCTGACATCTACATCCTCAAACAGGTGCACCAGAGCTTTATTTCCCCCAGGGAACAACTTAAAAGACATTCATTCCTGCTAGAGACCACTGCAAATGTGTTAAAAATATGAGTAAAGTTGACCTTTAAATCCTGTCACAAACACAATATATTCTCATTTATTTTGTTGAAGTTTTTAAAAACACCAACAATAACCCAGTTAAACACCAAAACTAGTATTTTAGCACCAACGAGGTGATTTCCTAAGAACTACCAGCTTAATCTGTTGGAGCAGCTGAAGGACGATGCATCATCAGCTTTAAATAGCTTTTTGGATCTGATTATTTCTCCTCTGGTTTCCCTCGACTTTTCTCTATTTTTACTACACTCTGCTGTCATGGTCAGATTCACAAACGACCACTCTGCTGTCTGACTGTTTCAGAGGCGGCATGCTGTGTCGACTCTGGGCAGCCATCACAACTCGCCGAAAGACCCACCTGACCACGCATGTGGAGGACAACGAGGACACTCAGCTGTAGATGTTGATCATCAAGGGAGGAGATTACTGACAGCCTGGCTCTGAGTGATCTGAATGACCCAAGCTTCTTCTGGGAGCTGATGGAAAATAGTTACTGTGACAGTTTTTGTAATAATACACTGACAACAAGTCTTTAAACATTGGCATCAATTTCTTGTCTTTTTAAAATTTTCTCAGGTATGAGGGACTCTGACAGTATTAACTAAACTTATTTTAAGTGTCTTATTGATCCATTTAAGTTTGTTATACAACAAAAGGTCTAAGTTATTGGGGATTTACACAATCCCTTTTATATGATGAGGATAAATATTGATTATTTGTTCTTTAATTACATTTAAACTCATTTCTATATTAAACATGAGAATGTAATCTCTACACCGCCCCTGTGGTCTGTGAGCAGTTGTTTGTTTGGGATGGGCAGAGCGTTCTGTGAGGAAGTGATGAAGTGGTGAGCGGTCTTTAAATTCCAAACGCGTTTCCTCATCTGTTTTCTCACTGTTGACATTTCCTTAGAAACGGCGACATGAACTCTGTTGGTACACGTTAGAAAACAGCAGGCCTGCTGTTTGACTTGTGGGTAGAAACTTAGATTTTCATTTATGTTAAAGACTCTTTAGAAATGAGCTGGATCTGAAATTTAATTTTGAAGTCGAAATGAAGACGGAAAAATGATCAGATTGTTGAGGGAATCGTGCTGTAGGTCATAACGTAGCTGGTGTGGCATCACAGCCCAGGGTTCTCAGTGCCTTTGAGTCAGATAAAAGAATGTAGGACAAACACACGGCAGCTCTGGTTTCTGTCAGTTCTCACGATTTCATCATCAATGTGGGTTTGGCTCTGACATTCACCAGCCTTTATCAGTCTAAATTACCTCTCATACACATGTGAATACAAAAGCTCTCATATGCACATGTGAAACCCTCTCATATGCACGTGTGAGTACAAAAGCTCTCATACGCACATGTGAAATGCTCTCATATGCAGATGTGAATGGAAAAGCTCTCATATGCACATGTGAAACCGTCTCATGCACATGTGAATACAAAAGCTCTCATATGCACATGTGAAACCGTCTCATGCACATGTGAATACAAAAGCTCTCATATGCACATGTTAAACCCTCTCATATGCACGTGTGAGTACAAAAGCTCTCATACACATGTGAAATGCTCTTATATGCACATGTGAATGCAAAAGCTCTCATACTCACATGTGAAACCCTCCCATACGCACACCCGTGAAAACATCTCAAATACGCATGTGAAAAGAACCTCTCATACACAAATGTGAAAACAAGCTCTCTAAACATGTGAAACCCTCATACGCACATGTGAAGACAAAAGTTCTCAAACACACACGTGAAGAGAAAAGCTCCTTTATGCACATGTGAAAACAAAACGCTTCTTTACACAAATGTGAAATATGCATAATGAAGGTTTAAAAATAATATTTCCATCCCTGACCAGATCTGCACATCCAGAATATTTGCAACATTTCCAGTTTAAACACTTTTCATGCTTGTTTTCATTAAAATCCAAAGAAAATCTGAACATTTGAAAAAAATCATAGTTAAACGTCTCAAGTTGTATTTTTTATGGAGTCACCAGAAACAAAAGAAAAATGGTCACATTAAATTTCAGCATTCCCTGCTTATCTAACTTTTACCAAAGATGCACAAACGGTTTTAAAAATAATAATAAACACTTTCTGCTTTAGAATTTCCACATTTTAACCAGAAAATATTGGTGTTTATTGCTATTATTAAAGACTAAATAATGTCACAAACGCTAAATCTGCTATTTGCTTTTGAGTCATTCAGGCACTTTTTCCTGCAGATAAACAGGCATTATGTGGCTGCAAATGCTAACGCTGTGTGTGTGAGTCAGAGTCTTGCTGCAACAGCTGTCAGCTCAAATTCATTTCTTTTTACAGATCCTGAATATGAATGCACACTCCGGGTCGAATTCAGTCTAACAAACTTCATAGCACAGTGGCATCAGGACTGTTTAGCTGACTGGGATGAAAACGATTTGCTAGCTGTCCAGCTTGTTCTGATCTTATATTACGGGGGGGGGATTACATGTTTTTTTAATTTATTTTTTATTTTTTTAATTTTAGCCCTTTATTCTGTTTTTCCTGAATTTTAAGATCTGTTTTTTTATATATATATATTTCTCAGCTCTTCCTTGTTTTGTCTAAATCCCCACCCTGTCTGCGTTCTGACTGGAGGTGGAGTTAAACCACTGATGGGGGGGATTTTGTCAGGCTCTTTGGGGAGGGGGGAATTAAGGGCACTACAAAGGAAAGCTCAGGGATTACTAAACTCACCCCATTTCTTTTTAAGCCCCCATAGAGCAGGTGACCCCGTTGTCCTGCACTTATGTTAGCATGCATGAAAAAAGTGAATTTGGACATTTATGAGGCTATGTGTAACTCATGCCTGTAGGTGTGGTGTAAGGCTGTAGAAACAGGCTCAAACATGCCTGAAATAGCTGAGCTTTTACAGATCAGGTGTTTCTGCAACAACCTTTCTTTTACGGTGGAAAAGGCGTGAGCAACACGGTCACATGACTGCTTACGACTGAGATAAAACTGGCTGGGGTGCAAGATTTACCCTTTATGCAATATTCATAATTGTTAATACTACCTTTCATTCGTGCATTTCTGCAGCATTAATGTCATTTGCATTCCTTAGGAGCATTTGATGACTTTTTCTTTCATCTTTTTCGCCTTTGGGAGGAGGAAGAGATCATTTTACAAGCAATTAACTGGAAGCCAGCAGTGTTATCTACTCAGTTCCACTTGGCACCCAAAAGATCACCCTGCAGGGAGCATCTACTGTAGCGATTACTCGGTGACACAGAAAGAATAGACATTAACATCTGTCTAATGATCACAGCTGGACAGAAAAGGCTCTCTAACTAGTTCTGTGTTGAATTAATCCTGTCGGTAATCTAAGCACTTGAATTAAAAATTAATCCAGTGTAAGGATGCGTGTGTGTGTGTGTTGCAATGCTCTGCCGGGGTTTTGACCGTGGTTAAAGGGATATTCCACCCCAAGTGAAATTTACCAGTGTTCCCTCGCCCGGACGCGGGTCACCGGGGCCCCCCTCTGGAGCCAGGCCTGGAGGTGGGGCACGCTGGCGAGCGCCTGGTGGCCGGGCTTTCACCCATGGAGCCCGGCCGGGCATAGCCCGAAGAGGAGACGTGGGTCCCCCTTCCCATGGGCCCACCACCCGTGGGAGGGGCCAAAGGGGTCGGGTGCGATGTGCAAAGGGTGGTAGCCGAAGGCAGGGACCTTGGCGGTCTGATCCTCGGCTACAGAAGCTGGCTCTTGGTACGTGGAATGTCACCTCTCTGGTGGGGAAAGAGCCGGAGTTGGTGTGTGAGGTTGAGAGGTTCCGACTAGATATAGTTGGACTCACCTCAACGCATGGCTCTGGCTCTGGAACCAGTTTCCTTGAGAGGGGTTGGACTCTCTACCACTCTGGAGTTGCTCCCACTGAGAGGCGTCGAGCAGGGGTGGGCATACTTCTTGCCCCCCATCTTGGTGCCTGTACGTTGGGGTTTACCCCGGTGAACGAGAGGGTAGCCTCCCTCCGTCTTCGGGTGGGGGGACGGGTCCTGACTGTGGTTTGTGCTTATGCACCAAACTGCAGCTCAGACTACCCACCCTTTTTGGAGTCCCTGGAGGGGGTACTGGAAAGCGCTCCTTCGAGTGACTCCCTCGTTCTGCTGGGGGACTTCAATGCTCATGTGGGCAATGACAGTGAGACCTGGAGAGGTGTGGTTGGGAGGAACGGCCCCCCTGATCTGAATCCGAGTGGTGTTTTGTTATTGGACTTCTGTGCTCGTCATGGATTGTCCATAACGAACACCATGTTCAAGCATAAAGGTGTCCATATGTGCTCTTGGCACCAGGATACCTTAGGCCGCAGGTCGATGATCGATTTTGTTGTCGTTTCATCTGATCTGCGGCCGCATGTCTTGGACACTCGGGTGAAGAGAGGGGCGGAGCTGTCAACTGACCACTACCTGGTGGTGAGTTGGCTTCGATGGTGGGGGAAGATGCCGGTCAGACCTGGCAGACCCAAACGTGTTGTGAGGGTCTGCTGGGAACGTCTGGCAGAGTCTCCTGTCAGAAGGAGCTTCAATTCCCACCTCCGACAGAACTTCGAACACGTCCCGGGGGAGGCGAGG
>SSNS01000034.1:3121393-3240459 GCA_006937985.1 Aphyosemion australe
CTCAGGAGGGGAAAGCAGTGCACTACCAACACTGTTTACAGTGGGGAGGGTGTGCTGCTGACCTCGACTCGGGACGTTGTGAATCGGTGGGCCGAGTACTTCGAAGACCTCCTCAATCCCACCGGCACGTCTTCCAGGATGGAAGCAGAGTCTGGGGATTTTGGGTTGGGCTCTCCAATCTCTGGAGCTGAGGTCACTGAGGTGGTCAAAAAACTCCTCGGTGGCAAGGCTCCGGGGGTGGATGAGATCCGCCCGGATTTCCTTAAGGCTCTGGATGCTGTGGGGCTGTGTTGGTTGACGCGGCTCTGCAATATCGCGTGGACATCGGGGGCAGTTCCACTGGATTGGCAGACCGGGGTGGTGGTCCCCCTATTTAAAAAGGGGGACCGCAGGGTGTGTTCCAACTACAGGGGGATCACACTCCTGAGCCTCCCTGGTAAGGTCTATTCAGGGGTTCTGGAGAGGAGGGTCCGTCGGATAGTCGAACCTCGGATTCAGGAGGAGCAATGTGGTTTTCGTCCTGGCCGTGGAACACTGGACCAGCTCTATACCCTTGGGGGGGTCCTGGAGGGTGCGTGGGAGTTCGCCCAACCAATCTACATGTGTTTTGTGGATTTGGAGAAGGCGTTCGACCGCGTCCCTCGGGGGGCCCTGTGGGGGGTACTCTGGGAGTATGGGGTACCAGGCCCCTTGATACGGGCTGTTAGGTCCTTGTACGACCAGTGTCAGAGCTTGGTCCGCATTGCCGGCAGTAAGTCGGGCTCGTTTCCGGTGAGAGTTGGACTCCGCCAAGGCTGCCCTTTGTCACCGATTCTGTTCATAACTTTTATGGACAGAATTTCTAGGTGCAGCCAAGGTGGTGAGGGGATCCGTTTTGGTGGCCTAAGGATCAGGTCTCTGCTTTTTGCAGATGATGTGGTCCTGTTGGCTTCGTCAGAACGTGATCTCCGGCTTTCGCTGGAGCAGTTCGCAGCCGGGTGTGAAGCAGCTGGGATGAGAATCAGCTCCTCTAAATCCGAGACCATGGTCTTGAGTCGGAAAAGGGTAGAATGCCTTCTCCAGGTCAGGGACGAGGTCCTGCCCCAAGTGGAGGAGTTCAAGTATCTCGGGGTCTTGTTCACGAGTGAGGGAAGGGTGGAGCGTGAGATCGACAGGCGGATTGGTGCTGCGTCTGCAGTGATGCGGGCGTTGTGCCGGTCTGTTGTGGTGAAGAGGGAGCTGAGCCGAAAGGCGAAGCTCTCAATTTACCGGTCGATCTACGTTCCTACCCTCACCTATGGTCACGAGCTTTGGGTAGTGACCGAAAGAACGAGATCGCGAATACAAGCGGCCGAAATGAGTTTTCTTCGCAGGGTGGCTGGGCTCTCCCTTAGAGATAGGGTGAGAAGCTCGGTCATCCGGGAGGGTCTCAGAGTAGACCCGCTGCTCCTCCACATCGAGAGGAGCCAGTTGAGGTGGCTCGGGCATCTGATTAGGATGCCTCCTGGACGCCTCCCTGGTGAGGTTTTCCGGGCACGTCCAACCGGGAGGAGACCCAAAGGAAGACCCAGGACACGCTGGAGAGATTATGTCTCTCGGCTGGCCTGGGAACGCCTTGGGATTCCCCCGGAGGAGCTGGCCCAAGTGGCTGGGGAGAGGGAGGTCTGGGCTTCCCTCCTTAGGCTGCTGCCCCCGCGACCCGACTCCGGATAAGCGGAAGACAATGGATGGATGGATGGCATCATCATTAAGTAATTGTCATGACTTTTTCACTGAAGTGCTAGCTGGTACCATTCACTTACATTGTTTATGCTAAGCTAAAGCTAACAGATTATTGGCTTATTAGGCGAATGGCTTTTTTCCCCACTAAAGCCGGGCGTACACTGTGCAACGTTTTCACTCGTAGTATTCAGCTCAATCTTAAACAGTACGACGTCCTTGCAAAGCAAAACTCACGAGTCGTGTTCTCACACCGTACGTGTGGTAGCAACACGTCTGACCTTCAAATCTGAAACCCAGAAGACCCAGAGACAGTTATGTTGTTATTGACATAGACATCATATATTGATATGTCTATGGGTATTAATGTCTGTTGTCCTTCAGGCTTGCCGTAGAAGGACATACAGGGGTTTGTGGGGGTTGGAGAAGGAAGACGAAAGAGAGGAATTAAACCGATATTTTGGGATCTGTTTTATTTGACATAAACGAGGCAAACACTCTTCTTGACAATCATATTCATTGTCTGCGGAGAAAAGTGTAAAAATCTAAAGAAAAGACGTGTTTACTCAGAAATATCTGGGCAGCCATGTTGACTCGTGCTGTGTGAGCGGTTTTGGTACTTTTGAGTTGCAGCACTGATTCAATAGTGCTACGTCCTCAAGAGGGATGATCAAAATGTAAAACATGTTTGATATTCGTGCAACCGTGCGACTGCTAATCGGGAGCTGGTTGTGAGATTCTAATTGCCTCTCGTTAGCTCCTGTATACTACAAAACGCAAAACTCCCCTGACCTAAAAAAATTCTTGCACGAGAGGAAAACCGGCTCAAAATTAGCCAAAAATCGAACAACGTACAATTGCACAATTAGGCTAACTTTGCAAAATATGGCAACAGACTAAATTTCACTTAGGGATGGAATATGTCTTTAGACTGTCGTTTGTGTCATCTCGCTCACGTGACACTAAATCAGTCATTTCTGTGGCATTTGTGTGAACCTGTGAAAGAAAACAAATTTTATGTGATTTATGTTTATGTTTGGAATGTTTTTTGCAAATTTGGGTGGACAAAATAACCAGGAAATTTAATTTTAATGATAATATTATAATTTTGATAACTTTAAAATTTTTCTTTGTAAGTTACATCATTTATTTTGTAAATTTTTAAAAAATATTTTAAATTATTATTATTTTTTTTTTATTTCACTTTCTTTTTAAGTTAACTTTCAGTAATCGATATTCTCAGTAAAAAAGTTTCACCACTTCATGATAAAATGTAAAATCTACATAAATTGTTTTCCCAAAAATGAATATAATTACACATTCAAGCCTGATGCTGGTCCTTAAACTGTCAGTTTACCTTTATTGAAACTTTAACGTGATTGGGTGACTGGAGGTCAGTGGATAGCACTACCATCCTCCTTTAAAGCCTTTGCCATTTCCCTCTCTCCTTATTGTTGGTTGTCATGGAAATGAAAGCCCACGGAGGAGGGAGATCTCTTTTATTGAAGCAGTGGTGGGATTGGTAGAGTTGTGAAATGGAGCAATTCATGCGCTCACAAACAGAGAGAGCGGTGGAGCAGAAGGGAGGTGGACGGGCTGGGGGGGGGGGGGGGGGGGGGGGGGGGGGGCGAGGGAGGAAAAGGAGAATGACGAGGGGCCCCGGGGGGGCTGGCGGACAGAGGAGCCGACTCCACATGTTTTTGGCTGTTTCTAGCTGCTAGCACCTTTTACACCATTACGTCATGGTCGGGGAGGCTTTCTGCAGCGGAATCTGGAATCTCAGTCATGATGGAGGACGGAAGAATCCGCCACCTGTTGTTGGAAAAATAAAGAGGGGGGCACATAGTGAGATGTGTTAACATCTGTCTGAATGCCACAGACAACAATAAAGACAATTATTTAGCATATTTGACTGAGATTAATGACACAAATAATTGTTGTTAATGAGTTTCGTGTTTAGAGCTTGAGTCATTCAGGCTGCTATCAGTAAATAAAAGAATACATTTTCAGATCCACACAAAGGAAAAAAGCTACGTTTTTTTCTCCATTACTTGATTTTTTCATTTATTGGAGCTATTGTGGGTTTTATAGTGTTCAGTAATAATAATGTAACTTTTATTTTTCTTGTTTATATAAAAACCCCAACATTACCAGCACTGGTGGACTGAAGGTGTCTTGGCTTCTTTCCACTGTTTGCTGTAGTTTGATGGTTTAAATGGGATGTTTCTGCCATTTTAAAGTATGTTTCTAAGTAACGATGCTAAATAATTTCTTACCCATCAATAGCTTCCCGAGTGGCCTCTGTTTGGATAAAAATAAAGTTGAACTCCAACAGAACTGATGAACTGACTGCTAGTGTAAATGCAGCTAAGGCAATCACTTCCATCCTGAAGACCAAGTTCACTGAGTTTCACATGCAGACCAAACGTGAAAATAGTCTTCTAATCCTGCATTAGCCTCCGATAGAAAATAGACAGGAAAACGCTTGAATTTGAAAAGCCTGACAGATCTATGTCACACTGAAACATTCATGCATTCATGGACTCACCCATCTTGATTCATGACGGGGAAGGCTGTTGTTGGTTTAGCATCCAGGAGAGAGCGGAGCACGTCTCGGCTAGTAGAAGCTAACTGTTAGCATTAGCAACTCCACCACACGGCAGAACTCCTTCAGGCTTGTGTTATTTGTGGAGATAAAACAACGTTGCAGAGCAAATGGAGTCAGTGGTAGAGTTGCGTTGTCGTTGGCCAATCAGAGGAGAGACGTCCGAATATCAGGAAATAAGAGTACAAACCCTGTCATCTTCTGCTCCCAACTCCTCTGTCTCACTTCTACCTCCTGAAACAGGAGCACCAGAGCTTTTCTCCCACAGAGATCACCTCACGAGGCATTTATTTAAACTAGAGACCACTGCAGACGTGTTGAAAAAAACGAGTGAACTTTGTCTTTAAAATAAAGTTCTTCAGTGGTTCATGCAGCAATATTTCATACAAAGAACTGCAATTATTTAGAAAACCTTTTTTTTTTTTACCTAAACACACTTTAAATGGGATTTATGTTTTATTTTGAACAATTACAGCATTTTGTGATGACCACATGGGTTCCAGATACTACAAAAGACACATTTAAAGTGATTTTAATGTAGTTTGGCTTTATTTACATGAAATTTAGCTCAGAACAACTGTGGGTGGATTAAAACACTCCCCACCTCACTGCCAACACACCAAAAAACAAACGGCATCCTGGTTGTAAATTATTCTGATCTTTAAGCTCATGCTGGCGTTGATGGGGGAACTCTTCAGCCCATCGTCAGTAACAACTTGTGTGTTTTGGTTTAAGCACCATCCTGAACTACTGGATCTCTACGTCTGCTACTTAAATCATTTCAACATCTGCTCAAACCAGTGACTGTGTATTTAGTAAATTATAGCTTGGGTCGGAGCTCTGGGGCATTGGAAACGCTCCTTTTGTTGTTTCACTACTCGGACAAGGGTCAGCCTTACCATTCAGAAGCTGACCTCCAGACTGAAGGCGGATGGCTCTGGCGACTGTGGTCTTCAAAATATGTGAATTATTTATTTTTAGTGTCATTAGCCTAAATGCATTTTGCAGATCCGACGACAATTTCACAAATCTGTTTCTCTTAATCTTCATCAGGTGGATTGAAATGCGCGGTTTTGCAAAATCGTTGTGACATTTAGTAGAAAAATGATCCTAAATGAATCAGGCACATAAAATCCACTGAATGTCTGACCTGGTAATGATGGAATTGGGTAAAACATGACTCAGCATAAAAAAATCCAATCTCTTTCTGCATAGTTTATTATATAGCATCAAACTTTGACTTGGCTAATATCTTCACATACAAGTCGAAATAGTGTGGCTATTTGCTCAGTTCCTGTCAGTCAATAATAATAATAATAATAATGATTTTTCAAACACATAATAGTCTCTGACTTATACCACAAGTCAGCTATTTTTATAATTAAAATAGACATTTTGAACATCTCTAATATGCACAGAGCTACAAAACCTACTCAATCCCTAAAATGTGATAAAACATGTTTTCTAAAGTTACCATTCTCCTCTACATTAAACACTGTTTTATACAAGAAAATTCCACTTTCTTTTTAAGAACTGTGCACAAGTATTTGAGCCTGAATGGGAAGACGACGATGGAGAAGCAGCATGGTGAATGTATGGTGGTGCATTTTGGTGGTGAATTCATGTCTTTTTGGCTAATTCTGGTACTAAAATTATGGTAAGTTGTGTCTCAGTGTCTGGTAAAACACTGAGAAGGAGTTCTGCCATGTTGTGGAGTTGCTAATGCTAACGTTAGCTTCTACTAGCCAAGACGTGCTCTGCTCTCTCCTGGACGTTAAATCAACAACAGCCTTCTCCGTCGTGAGCCAACATGGGTGAGTCCATGAATGTTAAGTGACAGTGTGACGTAGATCTGTCAGGCTTTTCTAATTCAAGCGTTTTCCCGTCTATTTTCTATCAGAGGCTAATGCAGGATTAGAAGACTATTTTCACGTTTAGGCAACCCATCTTATAACTAATGTAACATTGCTGCAGAAATTCCATTCAAGTATGGAAAATACAGGGACAGGGAAACTGCTCCTTTTCTAGATATCAATATTACTCAGGGTTGTGACATTTTGGTCAGGGCCACTTCTGAGGTGCCCAAGAGCAACAGGTCACAGATTGATGATCTTTAAGTTGCCCTAAATATCTTTTCTTTTTGCTGCAAAACTGAGAAAATTGTGGAGATTTCTGTTTTTTCCCCAATGATTTTTTTCTACATATGTCAAAGATAACAGAGATTCATCAGTAAATGAATGAATGAATGAATGAATGAATGAATGAATGAATGAATGAATGAATGTTGGTTTTCTTGTCAGGGCTGTGTGAGTTGCACTTTATTGTCTCAAAGAGAATATAACTGGTTCTTATCAGATGTTACTTTTTTTCTTTGCAGTATCTGTTGTTTTACATAACCTCTTCCAGGACACCCCCACACACACACACACACACTCTTTCAGCTGCTTTTCTCTGTGATCTCCTTCAAGAAGTGTGTGTATATGACTCTTTCTTTGAAAATGCCCGTTCTCAGCATTCGGTCTTAACAGTGAATGAAGTGCACACAGTCATCAAAGACGGTTTAATGAGATATGTGTGTGTGTTTGCGTGAGTGTGTGGCACGTGTGTGTGTGGGGGGGGTTCTCTTTGTGTTATAAGGGTGGAGTGCAGCTGCAGCTTCAAAACAAGTCCTTTCTTGAGTAATGAGGGGTGGATCGAGGACATGGGGCGCCTCCTTTTAAAGTCACCTGAGTGGGAAATAAGGAGTTAATTTCCTGCATGATGGAAAATAGATGGAAAAACGCTCTGTTCTGAAAAGTCTGACAGATCTATGTCACACTGATACTTAGCAGTCATGGACTCACCCATCTTGGCTCACGACGAGGAAGGCTGTTGTTGGTTTAGCGACCGGGAATCAGCAGAGAACGTCTCGACTAGTAGAAGCTAACCGTTAGCATTAGCAAATCAACTCCTTCAGGCTTGTGTTATTTGTGGAGATAAAACATCAACATTGCAGAGCAGAGTCAGTGGTAGAGTTGCTGTAAGTCAATCAGAGGCGAGATGCCCAAACATCAGGAAATAAGAGTCCAAATCCTGTCGTCTAAAGGCGCACCAGAGCTTTTATTCCCCAGAGAATGACCCACAAGGCCTTCATTTCCACTAGAGACCACTGGAAATATATTAAAAATACCATTAAAGTTGACCTTTAAAGAAAAGGAGAGAACGTGGCGATGTCTCATGATAGTTTCAGTCTGGAGAACGTTTTGAAGTCACGCAACATTCCAAAACATCTAAACTGCAGTTAGCGACCTGTTGAGCTCATTTTGGCTGTTTGGCATCCATCTCAATTTGAATGGCTCATTAGTGCAGTAAGTGTGTAGATGTGGCTTCTGACACTGAGATATGCTTTCATCCCTGCTCCTTTCATTTTCCTATCAGGCCACTAGTGGGAAGGCTTGCAGGATGTTGGATTTAAATGCAGTTTAAAGTAGATTAAGATTGTTCTAAAACCCCAACATGACACATTTTATTAGAACTTTTACCAGCTGTTTTTCTTCTACCAAACCAACAAACCACTCTCTTCAGCACCCCCACCCCCTTTAAAATCTCCCTCAATCCAGTTGCAATAACAGGTGGCTCGTGGGGGTTTGGGTGAACGCTACTCAGCAGCTGCACAAAGGGACCCCACCAGGGTCCTTTATAGATGGGGTGTTCCCTCTCAAGCGTGCCGAGCAGCCTCTGGCCCAGCCCCCACCCAGGCAGATGCTCTGAAACATCCACAGGTGGTAGACTGAGGAGACTCAGTGGAGTCTTTAACAATGTTTCTGATAAAGATCAATTGAAGGGGAGTTCACTTTAAACCTGGGTTTTGATTAACAGGCACCGAGTGGAACTCGGGTGGATTAACTTGTTAGGCGCATCAATCACACAAACTGAGCTGGCAGTCATCCAGAGCTTTGTTTACATAAAAAATCAGTTTCATGTACATTGAGGTAATTACAGCAATGGTAAATCTTTGCTAATGTGAGTGAAAGCACCAGAAAACCCACCTATCTCCAAAACGGCACACCGAAATAAAGTGTAAACACAGAATATTACAACGTGAATGCAAGACAAAATGTTGCTCCTACTGAGGTAAATCAGGGCAAGTCTCATATTGTGCCAAAATACTAAACGTAATCTGGAAACGGCACATTGTAAATATCTCAATTTTTAAAATGTAAAATGCTTACTGAAACCCTAAAAGCTGCAAAAATGCTTCAAATGTTCAGACTTTTTGCATTCCTTTTAGTTCTACAACTTTATTTTTATAGCTTGCCCTCAATTTACTTTCTATATAATTATGAGACAAGTCAGCTGCTGATCAAATTTAGAATAAGACAGAATAGAATAGAAAATCCCTTTATTGTTCCTCAGTTGAGGCATTTTAGTGTCACAGCAGCATTTACATTCATTATAAGAGCTAAAAGGAGAGTAAAAACCTAAAGAGTAGGTAAGATTTAAATCTAAGTAGAACACATCACGTAGAAATACCTAAATTTTTTTAAAAATACTCAAAGATTCTGAATATTGAATTTGTACACATTTTAAGAAATAAAATACTGTGTTTAAAAAGAGGACAGCATATTTACAGGGAATGTGACTAAAAACCTGTGCACATGCACTAATAAATGGGTACTAAACAGTGGTGTAAGAAGTACTTAATTTTTGTACTCAAGTAAAAGTACAAAGTGGTAAAAATGACTCAGGTAAAAGTGGAAGTATTAACATTTTTTCCTAGAGTAAAATATTAAACTATGCGTTTTCAAATGTAGATAAAAGTAAAAGTATTATTCTAACATTTAAATATGTGTTTGCAAATAAAAGTACTTTTACTTTTGAAACTTTTAGAAAATGTAGTGGAATAGAAAATACAGATAAGTGCTTTAAAATGTTGTAGAGTAAAAGTAAAAACTAGGCCTCCAGAAAATTACTTCAAGTACAAACACAGAATAATTGTACAGTAACAAAGTACTTGTACTTAGTTACATTCCATCACTGGAACTACTAAAACATCTAAATAATTAATGTTGACGCTCTTTTCATTCAAATTCAGTAAAGTTAGGATTTATATTTCCTAGATAAAAGGCGCTTTGACCAGCAACATGTTTTCACCCGTAATAAAAAGTAAAGGTTTCTATTAAATGTGAACTGTGAACTACTGACTGTAAAAGGGCTGAAGTTTAAAGGCGACAGAACCAAACACAACGCTAGGGGTGGCGCTGTTTTCCCACTTTAAAAACTTTTATTATCTGGTCATTTAAGATACTTTTTATGTATTAATATAGCTAATTGTAGTTTTGTAATAATTCTACATCTAATATAAACACAAAAAGATATTTTTTATGTAGCAAACCATGCTAAAGATAGAGGACGTCCCCCCCGGCAGTTGTAATGGTACAGACCAAATCCAAGCGCAGTGGGATTCTCCGCCGGGGAAGAAGAGAGCATCAGCTGTGTGGCGTGTCGGAGTGAAAAACTTCGCTCCCTCCTCTTTCCTGTCTTTCTTTACCCTTAATTCCTGTAGATGCCTTAAAGATTTTTCATTTAATTTCTCTCTGTAGAGCAGAGGCCGCTGTTGCTTCCTGGTTTTGTTGAATTTCACCCCTTTTTTGGACCCACTCGGTCGGGAGGATATCCTAGCTAGTTTTCAGACAACTGGAGTGACTCGGCTAAGTTTCCCTCCGTTGTGCCTGAGGAATGAGAGGAAGAGCCCAGAAAAAGCCACAGTGAGCGAACAAAAGGACAGAAAGAGAGGGAACTGCCGTCGCAATGGAGGAAAACACTCTTCCAGAAGCAACATGTAAGTCTCCGCTCGTGGACAGGAATGTGTCGAGAGATTTCAGCACTTTTGTTGATTCAGGCTAATTTTCCAGGTTGAATGAAAACCGTTTGAAACGCAGCAGAGGTTCCACGTCCGTAGATGTAAGTGGCAGTGTTGGGAAGACGGAGTGGTCGAAGATAAACGTCTCCACGATTCTCAAGAATCGTGATTCTAGCGCAACATTTGTCTTTCGCCACCTCTGCACCCCAGTTTAGGCAGAATTTAATTTATACGATGACACAAAAACGATGTTATTAAATCAAAACGCTGGAATGATGATCATCCAACTGCTGATGGCTGCCTCCTAAATAAGAAGGTTGCCATCTCTGTGCAGAAAGCCGTGAAGGTTATAATAATAACACAATTTGCACTGGATGAGGTAATCTCACTGGTCCCATCCCATCCCCCTCCTTATGTTTAGCCCTTTAATAACATGATGCACTTACAGACGGATTTTGCATCCTTTGCTACTTCTTGTTTTTGCTGTTCTGCTCTACCAGATGTTCTCTAAATTCATTGCTGCTCAGGTGGAGCCATGCCCTTTTACTGTCAGTGCAGGGGTGCACCAGCAGCACACTCCTAAAGATTTAATGAGATACAAGCTAAGGTTACTTAGTTATAGAGAAAAAATTCTCGATTTTTTTCTAATCAATACGGAAGAGGAATAGAGTCATTGAAAAGAAACAAGAAAAATAAATATGGCTTTAATCTCAGAATTGTTATGTTTTTTCCTCAGAATTTAGACTTTTTGACTTCTGAGGAAAAAGTCAGAATTTGGAGATTAAAGTCAGAATTATTTTTCTTTTTTCATTTCAGTGGCTCTGTTACTCTTCTGTAGATCAATATTAAAATCACGATTATTTAGCACAGGTAGTCATGGAATTGGGGAAACAATATCTAGAGTTCACATTTTAAGGAGACTGCAGGTACACCAGCAGGGGGCATAGTTTTGCCATTTACATTGTTTACAGTTTTTTCTATTGTGCTTGTGAAGCGTCTTGTGATTTTCATCTTGCAAGGCCGAATAAACCTTTCTTTTTCTAGTGATGATTAGAAGATATTTTAAAAATTACTTTATAGACTATCATAAAAATGCCTAATGTCAGGCCCGTTTAGGATAAGCAGTACGCGAAAGAAGGTGTCACATTGGTTTAAATTAATGCTTGTAGGCGCCATCTACTGAAGCTTAGTTTGTTCCTTAACGATAACTCGTAAAGAAAACATGGACAGTTGGGATTTAGGAAAATATTTATAAATAGAAATATCGCAATGTTTTGTGTTATGATACAGAATCAATATTTAAACGCAATGTATCGATTTCTATTGAGAATTAACATGCAAACAATTACTGTATTTCTTTTATGTGGTGTAATTCCAAATTCCACTGCTAGGTGGCAGCAGTTTTTACCGCCTTCATTCCGACAGAACGAGATCTCATGATAATAGTGGAGTCTTGGATGTGTCTTGGCCTGAGTTTTCCAATTAAATTCAGTCTCAAAAATTGCAAACATCATCTAGCTTTCAGTACCACGATATATCGTATTGTCTCCCCTGTATTGTGATATAAATCACATATATTTTGTTCAGGAGAAAATTGTATGAAAAGTGCAGCTTGATGCTGTGCCATGGGGCATGTGATAGTCCTAATTGAAAAAAATGTAGGTGTACTATTTTTTTGCAGGTGTGCTTTGCCCTCGTTTTTCCTTTTTTCGCTTGCGTTAACTTTTTAAACGCTTCTACAAGATGTTTATGAATTTATCTTTCTGAGGGTCATTTTAGAAGGAATGAGGAATTTGACCAAATGGTTTAGGAAATTTTTTTTCACAATAGCATTATTTTTATGATAATTTGAAGCAGAATCTTATTATTTATCCTTAATTACGTATGAGCCAACGTGTTGGATAAAAGAGACCACATCACACAAGACCAGGATTTGGAGCAGATTCCTAACTCGGATATTCTAGAGTTCAAGGCTGGTGTGGTGCCTCCCATTCATCCATAGCAAATTCCCCAACTATCCTAGCTGGATATCTGCCAACATGAAGTCTTACTTGGAATACACTCCTTTTTGGTTTGTGTTTGAATCTGGTCTTGTGTCGACACGCTGCCTGTTTCTGGAAATAGAAGGAGGCCGCACAATGTGACCTCCTCCTTCTGACAACAAAAAACTTCCTTCCTGCTGACAGGGGGCTTCGTGAAGGGTGGTCGGCTTGTTTTGGCTTTGCATCAAGCAGGACGCTAGTTTTGTTCCACCCTGTTTGTGGGAATTTTGACCAGTAGCTTGTATTCAATAGGTTTGGAAAACATGGGTGAGAATTTTTAGGCTCCCCTGATACGATTAATTCTGAGAGTCACGATGTGATGATAAAACAATAAGTGATGCATATTTCTACTCCCCTCATTCCACCTCTGTAGGACCACTTGGTTCTTTTAAATCAAAGTGCCTTATGGATTCTTGCATCCAGTAATTTATTAAAGCTGCAATAGCAAATCTGCAAAACAAGCTAGCTTTTAAAGGTCATGGAACTCTCACCCCTCCAATTGGCTGTCTTCCCTGGGCTACGTCCGCTGGATACCGGAACCTGCATTACCAGAGGAAACGAGAGAGCACTAAACACCAGTCGCCATTTTCTAGATCCAAACGTCTTTTGTTGTCCGTGACTTCAAATGGTGTTTTTCTTTTTGGGACTCTGGTAGTTTGTCCTAAAGTTAAAGTGGTAGCAGCCGGCTGTTTCTCCTTCTTTGATATTATTGAGCGGAGAACCTCTCACACCAGTGGTGTTGCTAAATACGTGAGTACGTAATAAGTGGAGGACCCAGGGAAGTGCATCGGTTTGGCGAGATGACAACCTAATGGTCCAATAGTTGCTTTGGAGCCTTGTTTTTGGCGGAGGTTTTTAGACAAATGCGAGAGAACCACTTTATTATTCTTTTAATTATTTCCACAATATATTTATAGCTATACTATGTTAGAACGTTAAGAGGGATGAAAAATATTTCAGTAAAAATAAAAAACAATTTGTTGGACTGAAGCTTTCTTACAGAATTGTTTGACTTTATTCAGAAAAAAATGAAGACTTTAATACCTCTCACTTTCATAATAGTAATATTTGATAAAAATACCACAGACAATAATAAAAAACTAAATACATTGAATGATCATTTGTTGATTATGCTACAGTTTAGCTAGTTTGTAAAGACAGACAGAACCTTGTTTAGGATTATATAATCCCATTAAGGATTCAAAACCAACTGTTTATGATCAAAATTCAAAGTGATAAACATTTCTAACTGACCCTCTCATGGAGAAAACGCTGAGTTCTCTGAAACAACTTTAAAAGTTACACAGAGACTGACTCTTGCTGTTAATCCCGGACAGAATAATCTGTGTATTTGAGCTTGAGCTGTGGAAAAGAGAGAAGACTGAGCATTAAGAGTGAGAGACTCATACAACTGGTGGCCCACAAGTGGAGGAACGCTTTCTGACACAACACCAGGCTTGCTCAGCTGTCTCCGCTCACTTATTTACTTAATGGTGCACCATGTCTTCAGTCATAAATCATAACTCCATGCTTATCGCACACATGCAGAACTTGTGTCTCTGTTTAGTGCTCCCCCATAAGCGGTCCAGGCGCTTCACTTCCCCCGCATTGGAGTTCCATCTTTTACATTCCTCGATGTTGCGTTTTAAATTACCAGTGATAAAATTGATTTTGAACATTTTTAAATCAATCCTGAATTGTTTACGTCTGCACCATCAAACAGATCATCATCCAGCCCTCATGGAAACCAAAAGCTTTGAGTTGACTCACAGCAGGAAGTCTGATAGAAGCCGACTCATGTTTCATGTTAGGGGTGTTCCAAAAAGGGTACTTCACGATTCGATTTCAATCATGGGAGCTTCGATGCTTCGATTCTTCGATTATAATGGTTGTTGGTTCAATTCGATTACTGGTGCCATGATTCTTCGATTATTGACATTTTTAATGCTTTTTTTCATACGAGAGTGATTGTCTTCTTCTTTGTCTACATTTATAAATAAATACCCTATCAATTAACTCAGTTCCTCTAAAACTACTCTCAGTAAGTAAATACTTTTTTTTACATTTAACGCTCGTTGCCAGTGACGAAAGGGAGTCTTATGGTGCGTTCAATTTGTCCTCGGAACTTGGAAATCCCCACTTCTAGGAAAAATCAAATAAAACGCCCGCAAAGTCGGACCTCCCAGTCGGAAACTCAGAAGTTTTTCAGAACTCCAACCTTGAGATCCAAGACGGCAGCTCTCCGTATCGACAACAGTAAGTTTTGGTTGAAATGTGTTTTTTTTTACAAGACACACATATGAGAGTGCGTTTAAAATCAACAATACATGTAGTGCTTGCAGCTCTAAGCTGAACAAACTAAAAGTGTTGTTCATTAGTCGTCTGTATTTGTTGAGAGCTACCAAAAACAGCAGTTTTTGAGGGCGCCGCCATATTGGAATTCCAACTTCTCCGAATACGGTAACCAGAACGCTGTTAACTCGGGTGTGACGTCATTCCTAGTTCCGAGTTCTGAGGTAACTCGCTGGAGGTTGAATGATCTGACAAAATACTCGTTTGAAAATTTTGCTCCCAGGGATTTTTGACCCTGATACCCATCTGTTGGTAAAGTCTTACTCGAACACAAAATTACTCCTTGCTTGGAATGATTTAGGTATGTACTGCCCCCTATCGCCAGGGAAAATACACACCGTCACTTTAAATCTGTATGATACCACATTTATGACTAAAGAAGGATGTTTTTTAGTCTTAGCAGCTGTGTGCTGCCAATATAAAACATCCTTGACAAAGAACCCATAAAAGCTTTTGAGTAGCTGGGATAGGGCTTCCTTTGTTAAGATACAGTCACAAAATGGCTTTTTTTTTTTATCTCCACCCACTCATAAGCTTGTCCTTGAACTGGAGCTGCTGAAAGCTTCCTTCATCTCTGAGGAAAATCTGCTGTCAGGATTTGTTTTGGGGAGATCTTCTAATCCTTTTCTTTTTGTAGTCTTTCTTCTCTCCGAGCTCTTTGTTTTGCTGCTTTGTGGTCATCTTATTTAATCAGATATAACCCAGATAAAAACGCACAGGGGCTATCATCTTGTTGGTGTTAAAGAGGAAGAATGACACAAATTGTGACCAGAGATGCTGGATTTATTGAGGGGATGTGTTAAATTAATTTTAAACCTGAGGTTTTCTGATAAACTGGAGAAAAAATGAAAACCCAAGAAAAGACGATTGTGTAATCGTTCTCTACTTTTGTCAACAAAGGAGAATCCACCAGCTTTAGCTGTCATGTCTGCTATAAACAGGATCAGTCAACGTTGTATTTTTCAGTCGCTGCAGCTCTTATGTAATCGGGGAAAAGCTGGCAGTAATGTCCCCTTTTTGGAGCTTATTTTAGTCTTTTTGTAAACTGGAGGTAAGCAGAAATCTTCGGGCCCTCCTAAATATGAATTCTTATCCTAAAACAGGGAGAATTAAATGTTTTTAAGATGAAAATTAAACAGGTTAATAGAGAGGTTCATATTTTTTACTTTAAACATACAAGACTTTTTCAGAAAATGAGGAATAAATTATTCTCCTAAATCAGTTTTTTAAAATAATCCCTACTTTTGAATTGGTAAATTTTAATCTTCAGGTTGTGAATACGATAAAATATGAAAAACATATAGTTTATGGAAATAATGATGGTTATTTAAACCAGTTTTAGCCTCCTGCCTATAGGAGAACCTACCAGTGAGCTGGCTCGTATAATCCCATTTATTTCATAACATGCAGCTGCAGTCACAGATTATGTTGTCAAACAGCTCCGGTTTAGATCTTTGCCTCTTTGTTGAAGAAGAAAGGAACACCTGTGAAAAGCTGATTATGGGATTAAAATGGACAACGTTTAGCTTTCATCACACTCCTTCAGAAGTTATAAATGAACTTCTGATG
Organism: Aphyosemion australe; assembly: GCA_006937985.1. Taxonomy (NCBI): domain Eukaryota; kingdom Metazoa; phylum Chordata; class Actinopteri; order Cyprinodontiformes; family Nothobranchiidae; genus Aphyosemion; species Aphyosemion australe. The sequence continues at coordinate 3,137,502 of SSNS01000034.1, forward strand.
TATCGATGAATTGTTGCTGTAGGACTGTAAACTAGGGCTGCGCCATAACAGTGATTAACATTGCGATGATGATATGATTTGCAATAAATAAATAAATGACCCTTGAAATAAGAGACATGCTGTTTTAAACATGAGTTCTTTCTCGCTAACATTTTCCCGCACACGTCTTACCCTCAGTCATTGCGATGCTCGCTAAGCTAACTCAGGTGTTTGCTAGCCATCCAAATGAAGTGCCGTCCGTCTAGGGGGCGGGCACCTAACCTGTTAGAACCCACCCGATTGGCCAAATGGGTGAAGGGCTCTATTTGATTTGTCAAAAACTTCATGCTTCCGTTTGATTGACAAAATGCATTATGTGTAGCAAACATTTGAGCTGGCCATTCATCACATTTTTGTCTGTTCTTTGCGATACGCCTATTGCGCATGCTGATATTGCAATGATGATACATTTGCGATGTATTGTGCAGCTCTACTGTAAACATGATTTTGTGTTAGAGGATCTTCTACATGTGCTGATGAGGAGCTGAAAACCACACATTCAGCACATTGTAAAACAAGACTCTCTCTTTATGAAGTGTAGAAAGGCATCTGATCTCCAGGACTGACTGAAGTTACTCCAACGCAGTGGCGTTGAGGTCTACTTTTCACATCACAACAGTGCGGTTTGTAGACAGGCGCAGCTCTGTTTTTGATTTGGTTCATAAATGCTGTCATGCTCTATTTAAAAAGAGACGGTGACCGAGGTTAAAGCTTTCAGATGTGGTCTATGGGATGGTGGGAGGACGACAGTTATCCTGCAATAAGTGTGAATTAAATCAGAACCTTTAATTCAGAGCCAGATGTTTGTTGTCCAAAATTTCAAGGTGTGCAACTTTGAGGAGGAGATAAAGAATTTTATTATTCAAAAGTGAAATCCCCCACATCTAGAAAAAAAAAAATTCCATGTCAGTGCTTATCCATTCTGTTGCACCCAGGTGGTGTAAATCACACCTCCTCACTGCTGACCTCTCGGGGAATAGAGGTTGATCCCGACTCCCTGGAAGGGAAAACAACAAATGAGATGTTTTCTTTTATTTAGAGCAGGATGATATGAAAAATAAATCTTATTTTCTCTGTATTAAGTTGCTTCAGTAATTATCACAACATGGTTTCAAATTACTGTTCCAGTTTTTAAGTTAGTATCCGTTCCAATGCAACCTGTGTGCCCGAACTTATCCAATATTTCATTTGTTTATCACAAGACCATTACGAGGCTATTAAATGGTTGATCACACACTTGCAAAACTGGAAAAAGTTGTTCACTCACTCACAAAAAAAATCATAACATGTGTGTGAATGTGCGAGTGCGTGAATAATGGAAATCACTTTGAGTGCCTTGAAAAGCACTAGATTAATCTAATCTATTTTTATTATTATTAATATAGGTTTAGTGCATCAGAGCATAATGTAGTCAAATATAAAACACCATAAGTAGGGATGGGTAAAAAAAATAGATTTAATCGATTTTGGATCGATTTCATATAAATTTTACAAAATCGATTCATTAGGCCTAAGATCGATTTTTCCCCTTGAACAAGACTGACCTGGGACCGGATCTGCAGGCACTTCCGGGTACAAATTAGTTCCAAAAACATGCTTAATGTGTACCAATATATGCAACCTGCACATCTACTTAACGGGAAGAAGCTCGTCTAAACGATAGAAACGTTGTTTTCTACATCAGCAACACCCAATTCCAACAATAAGCCGCTAAATGAAAAGAACGTAAAAAAGACACTAAATGCACATATCAAGAGAATCGCAGTAGCGACAATGAACAATGAAGACCAGACTGAATTAAATCGAATCGTGATTAATCGATTGAGAGCCTTATGAATCAAAATCGAATCGATTTAGGAAATTGGCCACAATACCCAGCACTAACCATAAGGTTGTTTCATTTATTAGAGCAATGAAAGTCAGGGTTTTCTATTGGTGTTGACAAGTGTGATGAACATCGTAGCTGTGGTTGACTCAGTCGCCAGATGATGGCACACATTAGTTTGTATAACAATGACACCCTCATTTCATGCCGCATTGGCTTGCTGCTTAAAAAAGGCAGTTTTAATTTCCTCCTCAATAAATGATACAGAAGCACTCCAATACGAATATGGCTCGCTGTATCTTGTATTTATTTTGCTTGTAAAACATGTTTTTTGAGAGGCTGACGCCAACCGAGAAAAGTTTATGATTGGTCAGTCGATGTAACGTTATTGTGCAGCGTGCACGTGCAGAGCATCTGGAAGGTCCGGAAGCAGAGCAGGCTAGGTCTTTTGCTACACTACTGGCAAAAGCAACAACAACGTTCTACAGAACGTAGCTAAGGGTCGCCAAAAGTACAGTAGATCTGACTAGAATTGTTGCTAGGCACTTTTTGTGAAACAAAAGTTGGTGCTGTACATCTTCACTTTCGTGTGGATGACGGGCCGAACGGTAGAAAAATATCTTTGTGTTTTTGGGGACATCTGGGTACGTGTGTTCAGGGTCTGAGTCAAACAACACTCTTACATGATGCACCACAACATGAAAGTAGAAGGCGAGACAAAATTTTTCATTGAAATTAAGAGTTGTAGTTGGATCATTAAAATGTGAGGAAATACCGAGGAAATGAAGCAAAAGTTGTTTTTATGACTAACCTAGCAAGAAGCCTGTGCAACACTCACACCTGCCTCTGCTATCCTCGTTCTGTCTTTTAGTGGGGATTCTGATACTTCTGCTGTGCTAGAGCCTAATTTATGATATATCAGCTGTACTGGCAATCTCCCTGGAAAGTTGGAGGACAGTGAAGGAAGTCTTTATTTGGACAATGTTGCTCGTTCCTCCGGCCTCCATTAGGCAGAAAATATCTCAGACATGACTCCTCTGGTCATCTGAAATCTGTCACCAGACCGTTCTGCTAATATTAGAGCAGGCCTTCTTCAGCTAAAGAGGACATGTGGTGTAAACACATCTTCCTTACGCTCGTGTTTCACCATCTGACCCAATTTTAACTCACTGTTTTTGTACCTAATTAAAAATCAAAACAGTTAAATTATAATATCCCTCTTTTTTAGGCTTTACATTTATTTTATCTTTATATTTGATGCATTCCCCTCCTGTTACTGTAGTTGGCTGACATAAAGAAACACACCTGGTGACTCTGTTGCCTCCTATAAGCTCTGGTTTTTGTGTGTAGAGACAAAAATCCTCCTAATGGTGACTCTTGGGTGTAATTGTATGTTGAACAGCCATAAGATTACTGCCTAGCTCAGTTTAGGCTTGAAGTAATGTTTGCAAAAATAACTGCAATGAAACGAAATGAGCAACAGCTCAGTGAAAAGAACTCGCTCGCTTTAAGAAGAAAAAAATGCAAACAATGCTGTTCTGACAAAAATGTCATCAGCCATGGCATCCAGGGTTTTCACACGTGCAGCTTTGTGTTTAGCATTAACACAAATGTTTGAATGAGCTTGTGTGTGTGTGTGTGTGTGTGTGTGTGTAGCAGATGAATATATGGATTTATGGTGATGTGTGGGCTGCTGATGTTTGCTTTTGTTGTATTTCAGCTTGCATAGATTGTTCATGAGGTTTGTCTTACTACTGCAAGGTTGGCGTAAAATATTTACATTTTATTTATTTTTGATGCCTCAATTAAAAAAAAAACAACAAAAGAGGGACACAGTCACTGTTTACACTCTGTTAGTTTGTGAATTTGCCATGTCTCCAGCGAGCTAACGCTGCAGTGTCAGCATTTGTAATTCGACACCAGTGTGCAAAAAGCTCCAGCGTGTATTTAAAAAACCAAAACCAGTAAACAGGAGCGACCCTGAAGTTATTTCTTGTACCCCAAAGAAGCCGCGGCATCCTTTTGTTTTACTCTAATAACGGTTGAAGCAAGCTAGAGGCTAACGTTGAGCTAACAATGTTAACGGTGAATTAGAAACAAATAGTCGGCTCTAGAACTATCTCAAGCTACTTTTTCAGTTGCCAACAACTCGATATTACAGTGACATGTATGTGAAGTGAATAATGAGTCAATTGTGGCGTTTTACTTCCTTTAATAAGTCGTTCAGAACTCTAACAGCAAGCTAACAAGACGGCAAACAACAATACTTCCTGTAAAGCTGGAGAAATATTACTGTAGTGCTCCCTACCTTAAAACACCCAAGAGTGCTAACACCAGATATGATCATGTTTTTTTTTACTTATCAACTTACTGTGTATGACTCGTCTTCGCTTGTCATCTAGAATCTTTTGGTGCTGATCTGGAACTGGCGACAGTCATAAAACTCGCGGAACGGCAGTGAGAAAGTAATTTTTTTCCTTAGTAAAATGGGCTGCAGTAACCAACTGTGACCACAGGATGTGATTCCTACTTCGTTCTTACATATTGCACCTTAAAGGAAAGGTTAAATGTACAGAAATTAAAGACGGTTTCAATTTACAGGAAGGGAAAAATACTCTTACTTTAAAATGCACCTCTCCCACTCCCAGATATATTCATCTTCAGACTTCTCAGTAATGACTTGTGAAATTTAACCAATAACAGTTTTATGCTCTTCGAATTTGTCTGCAAACACAAGTGAAACTCCAAAAAGTAGAATATGGTGCAAATTTAAATTTATTTAACTGTTATTGTTGAAGGTGTAGTTTTTTTTATTCAAGCTGAATTATAATAATTCAAATTGGGGTCAAAGCAAAACCAGTTCACATAAAGATCACACCCCAAACATTTGGTCCTCATCCTTTTCTAAGACATACAGAACTGGGGAAAATAGTCAGTGACACTAACTTCTTCCAGCCTCCCAAAAAAGATGTAAAGCAGGTTGCCAAGAGCAACCAAATCAGCCTTTTTATTGTTTCCAGTTATGAAAGCAGCTTTTGTGGCCTAGAAATCTCACCCTGTCCTCTGATGTCATTAAAAACAGCTTAATTTTGTTTTTGCACAACACCCTCTCTCCCTACCTCTGGTCGGACCATCTAGGTTAACTGATCCTTTTTTGTTGGGAGCGTGTTTATGACTGCGGCAGATGCAGGGATCTCTCTAGGGAACTGCTGCAAGTTCAGATAAGCAGTGCCTTTCATCAGCACGATAGCTTCCACACACACACACACACGCACACACACACACACACTGACTCAGAAAAAGAGCAGCAGATAAATGCCCTGCATTGTCATGAGCCCAGGCCAGGTGATGAGATGGAAGCTGTTGCAGTTACTGACCAGGAAATTAGCATTCACTGGTTGACCAGTGTGCAGTAAAGACATCCAGGCTTTAAAAGCAGTAGTCTTGATGATCCATATGCACCACTGTTTGACTTTTTATTTGGTAGAAATCAGTTGAAATGTTATGTTGAAGTTCCTACTTCTCATTTGTGATTGTTTGGGACTTTACTGATTGACTGTATTCACTAAAACAAACGATTTAAGCCTCTGAAATGTGAACATTTTAAGATTTGCCCATAATGTAATGGCAAAAAAGGGTCAAACAATTTATTCCACTCTAAAGTTTTACAAGCATGTCTTTTTAATCTCTGTTTAGTTATGAGTAATTGACCTGAGTGATCAGTTAAAGTACTTAGCTATCCCATCCAGTAGTGTTGTTTCCTGTTGTAATCACCATTCAAACCTTTGGTCTCCAAACACGCCGAGCCCGTCCTGGCACAGAGTCCCTACTTGTTGTTTACTCTGCTCTTCCTGTGCATCTGGGCCCCCTGCCCTCTTACGTCACCCTATTTGGTGCTGGAGGGACACAACAGGCTGAGGGGCGATGAGTTGGTGGTGAACGATGAGGTAGTTAGGACCTCTGGTCGTGGCTCTGTTATTTATTTCCTGACTTTGTTTTTTCCCCTTCCAGTTTCCTTTGTCGTCTTTTATTTCACTCCAAGACTGTACATCTTTTTGGTTTTCTTTACATTGACTTTGTTAATGTGGCACATTTTACCCTATTTATCTCTTTTTTGTAAGATTAGGCACAATTGGCCAATACTCTTTATCCAGATGCTAAAACCCTCCTCTAGTACCACTGCAGTCATCTTTTTTCTCATCTTTTAGAGGATGCTCGACTTGAACAGACTTCTGCTTTAGAGTGAAACTGCTGGTCTCATAAATACTGCACGGCTTGCCCTATATTTTACTCAGCCTTTTATTGAGGGAAGACAGAACTCTGGATGTAGCCGAATGAACTGCTCAGTACATGGTGTTTACTTTCTCTGCTCATCGATGAATAAAGATAATTCAAAAGCTTGCATTTTCCATATTTCCATTCATATAGAGCAGTGGATTGTTGTAAGAATGACCTATCATTGTTTGTTGACTTTCATTTTTTTATTTATTTGTGGATGCTTCTCTGAACTAAACGAACAGCGCACATCTGTGATTGGCCGGCCCAACAACAGCGGCAGCGTCAGTGGACGGACATTCCACCAGTGTCGCTGTCTCCTTCGCTCTTGTTGAATTCTGAATTTTGGACAATAAGTCAATATTGATCTATCGATAGATGTGAGGTGCGATAGAAAAAAATATGGGTCGATAAAAAATGTCAATAAAAAGTTTCCTTTGTTTTTTCATTATAGCCTATCTGGTAGCTCAATACTTACTCACAACCAGTCAAAACACAGACCCAGGCACGCTCCGTCACCAGGCCCTTCCCTCTCAAACCTAAACAGACAGCACATGACTTAAACAAGGTGTCGCAGAAAGGAGAGACGAAGGAAATGAGCCCAAAAATAAGTTATGGTAGTTCACCAGCATGGCGGTATTTGGTCTGACAAAAAACAAACTATGGTCGTTCATTAATTTTGCAGAGAGAACCAATAAAAACCAACTGGTAACAAAACCAACTTGTTTTTATCATAAAGTAATGACATAAAGTAGCCAGGGCTGCAATTAAAATATATTTTCCACGTATTTTTATAGTTTTCAATAATTGTTGATTTCAATCACAGTATGAATTTTATTTTTCGCGATATGCTTTAATTCTAGGGGTGCACCGATCTATCGGCATCGATCTCAGGTTTTTCTCAAGATCGGTGATCGACCAAAAACTGCAATCGGTGCACCCCTGTTTAATTCTACATCGTCCAGCCCTACTATTGAGTCCACTGACCTCAGAGCCACAGCATTAAACAGTTTAACCCTTATTTCAAGTACATGCACCTTCTCTCCTGGGTAATGTCATTTTTAGTGGTGAACACCTAATCTTTGTACAAAAAATATTCAGAAAAAAATAAACTGAAAGTTTCTATGTCTCATAGCCTTCAGTTATGGATGCAATGTTTGACATAAAAAAACCAACCAGTTCTGCTGTGTGGGTATTTATAAATCCACTTGAACAAAGTAATATGCTGTGAAATTGGATTTGTGCTAAATCTCATTTTGTGTGGCAGAATTACTAGTTGTCCCAGTTTTCACTTGGCCCATTTAACCATCAGGCGAAGGCTCAAGTCCTGGATTGTTTTGTAAAAATCAACATTTGCTGTATTTCCAGATTTTCTTTTTTCCAACCTGCCAAGTGCCCAGGTGAGAAATGGCACTGGGTTGTGCTAATTACCTGCTGATTTTCAACCTGCCATTCGGCTCCCACGCTGTGCCCAGGCGTGCATGCATCCACCCACCACTGCAGGGGCTCATTTACCATTTCAGATGACTTTTCCAGATTACCTCATCACTTTTATCACCTTTACATTTCAGTGGATTATGACACCTCCAGCTAAAGAGGTCACACAGGGACGTTTACAACACACTTTTCTAAACTTTGTTGGGATTTATGTGTTATTCAGTTCATTATAGAGGCATGAAGCAAGTTGGCTTTTGTTGTTGTAAGGAGCTTTCACTTTCTACCACACGGAGAGATAAAAATTGCACAAGAAAGCTAAATGCCTAACAAAAGCAGAAGTCTTTCAAAAGAATAATCTTGTTAGACTGCATAGATCAGTGTCGAATAGGGATGAAACGATACCACTTTTTTCCAAACCGATACGATACCGATACTTGGATCTGAGTACTCGCCGATACTGATTACCGATACCGATACTTGTACCACACACAAAAATGCAATGAATTGGAATACATGCTTTTTTGGGAAACATGAGCAGCAGGTTCTTTTTGATGAAAATAGTCATCTCTGCATTTTTATGTGTAAGCCTGTTTCTGCTTTCATTCACAATGTTTGAAACAGCTCCCCCTATTGGTCAATATAGAAAACTACAACAGAAATGACAAGTCCCAGTGAAGCCACTTTCAGGCAACTGGTATCGGTACCTGGTATCGGTTAGCTTTTTTCTGGTATCGGTATCTGTATCGGTATCGATATCGGCCCGATACCGATACCAGTATCGGTATCGGTGCATCCCTAGTGTCGAACCTTAAACCGTGTGAGATTTCGTTCCTCTTGTGAAGAAATGGCCTGTTTGTCCTGGGCATTTTGTTTTTCTCTGGGATTTCAATGATGAGCTGCAGTAAAGTGTTTTTCCTTGTTCAAACTGTTGACTCCTGCATTTTAGAGGAAGTAGCTGCGTATTGATTTATGGATATGAATAATATAAATGATGTCACAGAAGAGTGGACTAATGGTTTTTGGCTGTGGGTGCAGCTCCTCTGGGATGTGGCAAAGCATTGCTGAAGGGATTTAAATGCCCCTCTTTTAGAAGAATTCTCTTGATTTTTGTACAAAAGGGAAATGTTTTAATGTAAATAAAAACACCAGACATTAGATCTCATCAGCTGTTCAAATATTACCCAAGTATTCTCTTTAAAGCGTTGCCCGAGTGTGTCCCCTTTCTGTTTGCTATACAGGGTCATCACGTGTCCAGTTTTGCAAATACACTTGTACTCGTCTCCATGTCTGGTAAAAATGAACAAAGGTCACTAAGTTAGAAGAAATGAGCAAAAAAACTAATAAAAAGAAATGTGGTTTGTGACTATATGTTGTTAACTTGATGATCGTTTATTTATCCTGCAGGTTATTAAAAGTAGAACAGGTGTTTATAGAGCAATACAGGATACAGATCCTGGTTTTGAAGGTTGACACAAATTTCCAGTTCTTATTTAAATCATTTTTGGCTAATTCTGATTGAAGAACTATAATTAACAGGATACAGCTTTTTAAGATTTCTGAACTTCAAAATTATGACTATGGAAAATTAGTTATTGCTAATGTCATTTTCAGGTAGGAGGCTGTTTTTCTAACTAATTAGAGTCGTAAAAAAATTGATACACTGAAATTTTTTGTGTTATAAAGTTAAAAGTTAAAGTCCCACTAGTTGTCACACACACTGGTGTGTGTGAAATTTGTTCTCCGCATTTGACCCATCCCCTGGGGGAGCAGTGAGCTGCAGACACAGCCGCGCTCGGGAACCATTTGGTGGTTTAACCCCCCAATCCAACCCCTTTAATGCTGAGTGTCAAGCAGGGAGGCATTGGGTCCCATTTTTTCAAAGTCTTTGGTATGACCCGACCGGGATTTGAACCCCGATCTCCCAGTCTCAGGGCGGACACTCAAACCACTAGGCCACTGAGCTGGTTATGATACTGAATTGATATTTAAAAGCAGTGTATCAATTTTTTCCTATTGAGAATTTACACGCTGTATTTCTTTTGTGTGATGTAATTCAAACTCCAACTGCTAGGTGGCAGCAGTTTTTACCGCCTTCATTCTGACAGAACAAGATCTCAGATAACACTGGTCGTGTCTTAGAATGGTCTGGCCTGAGTTTCTGAATTAAATTCAGTCCTGAAAATTGCAGATGTCATCTGACTTCTAGTATCGTAATATATCGTATCGTCTCCTCTGTATTCTAATATCGTATCACCAGATTTTTGACAATACACACCCCTTTAATTAATGCCAATTAGCACCAACCAGTTTGATAAATTGTTAGTATTTGCCCCTGTTTATGGACAAATAAGCAATCAGTCAAAACATTTATACTACAGATGTTCAAGATCAGTTTTTTTTTTTTTTTTTTTACCAATTTCTGATATACCTCCTAATTTCTATAACCATTACAAACCAATACCAATAAATGCATGATTCCCCCTCATAACAATGTTTAATGAGTAACTAAAATCACACATCTCTTATCACGCATGCTTAAACTTTAAACATTATCTTTTTGAGTTAGGCCAGTTGTACCCAGGGACGGACTGGGACAACAATTTCTTCATCTCAAATGTTGTTATCAGCGACTGAGAAGGTGGTGGGGTTTTCATAGGCTCTATAACTCCGGCTCAGAACAGACTGGCCATAATTTGATTCTCCAGAACCCACAGAAGGCCCGTTCGCCACCATCTTGTACCAATTAACAATAATATCTCAAAAACTAGACCTTGAATCCGTCATATTTGAACTTTTGAGTGGGAGAAGTTGCTAAAGATTAGCAGCTGTAGTTGAATTATTTACTTAAGCTTTACTTGATGGACCCGACTCATCTGTCACCACCTCCAGTTATCTGGTCAGGCTGAAGTCTGCATCAATCATCCCCTGTTTCAGTCCAGCGTAATGCAGCAGCCCTCCCTCAGCTCCCATCCCATCTTACCCCCAGAGAGCGTCGTATTTCATTGGTATTCATTGTCAGTACCACCTACATACCATAGGTTTCCTTATCTTGTTCTCATCGTTATTTTCAATAAAGTTCACTAATTGTTTTAACAGGAGCTGCGTTGTGGCTTCAGTCCCCAGGTGTATGGGGAAAAACTCTCAATACTCATCTCACTGCTGCAGTGACTGTCCTTGGGATCCTTCATGTCAAATATGTCCCGTGGGATTTATGAGGAAGCGGTGTAAGACGATAAATTTCCAGGTGAAGGTTGTGTGTTTCATCACTAGTGTGATGTCTTCAGTTCTGTGCTGCATCACTTATTCATAAATAAAGTTTTAGGACCGTGGCTTTACAGCACATCCAGTTCTCTGATTAAAACAAACAAAAAGGTTAATTTAGCGTGTTGTTGTGTGGTATTCCTTTCTAATAAGCCCATTTAATTACTGGTTTCTGCTCTCGGGCTTTATTTTCCCCACACAGACTTGCTTATTGTTAGAAAATTGCACAGAACTGCTCCCAGTGTTCATCTCTCAGTTCATCCCCCTCCCCCTTTGCTTCCTCTCTCTACTCGCTGTCATTGCAGTGTGTTGGCCGCCGTCCCGTTGCCATGCAGAGACCACAACAATGGCCCCTCTCTGCCTGGGAATGCTTATTTAATAGTGGCAGACTTTGACAATGGAAACGCAGCGTCTCGTCTCCCACCTGAAATCTTTTATAGACTCTGTCTAATCACCAGGGTTTGACTCTGAGTCAGCAGCAAACTGATGAATTCCCAAACTGATGATGCAGGCTTTCCATACGAGTGTGTGGAATCGAGGTGTGTTGCTTTCTGGAACAATGCTGAGCACCTGTTGTAGTGAAGGATGACCTGTTTGAACAGAACTTTGTTGAGCATTATGCTCCTAATAATCAGTTTTACTCATAAAAACAGACTAATTTACATAAAGAAGCACACTAGCCAGACGTACGTTTGGGGCGTACAACAGAGAAACAAATCTGTTGTCTTTGAAGCCGTGTAGAATTGGCCTTTCGGCTTATTTGTGCCTTTTCTATACAAACTGTGAACGACACCGCATTTGAGGAGTAAATCTTTAGAGTACTCGCTGTCCCCATGTGACAGCCCCCTACTGCTTGAGTTGTTTGACTCAAAGCCTGAACGGTTTAGAGTATGTTGCCCCAGTGTTTACCCCCAGAGACTATGCAGAAGTAAATGCGCCCCAACACGGCTCCAAGGGGAGTACTGGGATATAGACTGGGTGGACAAAGTCAAGTACCCCTTACATGAGAGTCTTTATTGGGCAGTCAAAGCTGAGACAAACTAATGTTTGAGTAGGAGATTAAAGTCCAGCAGACTGCCAAATGTGAGTCATAATGAAGCCGCGGTCCCAAACAAATGACCTCACTTCTCCCAGAGATCATGCATGGCTGAGAAGACAAACTGGGTGATATTGAGTTGTTTGTTATCAAAATGAAGTTTAAAGTGACGATGTGTAGTTTTTATCATTAATCTCTGAAAATATCCATCGAAATGTTGTTGAAAATGAATAAAATTATGTCCCCTCGTTGAAAAATATTGGTGATTTTGTAACATATAACCAATAAAATCTGGTCTAAAATACATAGGGAGCGGGTCTATAGTCTCTGGGGAACGCCATATTAGACGCCATGTTCCCTTCTACGTGAGCCGGCTTGGGGTCCTGCGCCTGCAGATGACTAGATGATTGTCTGGACGTACGACTTACAGAAGTTACGTTACCACATTCAAAAACATGTTGGAAAACATTTAGACAGTAAGAAATATGAATTTAATAACAAAACTGCTAAACTCTTTCCAAAACCTATGTGAAAGAACAGAATCGAAAAAGCAATGCACTATATTTTGGCCAAGTGGAATTGCCGTAGTGTGACGTCATCTCCAGCATAAGCTGTAGTTTTTTGGAATCTTGACCACATTAGAACTGGTCCAGCTCAAAATCTACAATATTTAAACGAGACTAGATTATTCTATTAGGGTAAATTAATTTGTGTCAATATTTCTACATATATATATATATATATATATAAATATATATATATATATATATATATATATATTTATATATATATATATATATATATATATATATATATATATATATATATATATATATATATATATATATATATATATATATATATATATATATAATTTTAATGATGGTATTTTTTTAGAACCATTGTATAATGACGGTTTTTTTAAATGTATGTGTGGCTGGCAACAACCATCCTGACTGACAGGGACTGAAGATGGAAATTAGTCCTGGCTATAATCTTGTGTATTTTCAAATGTGTAAAAAATATGTACAGTACAAATAAACTAAGGCTTCATATGAGTTCTGAGCTGGGCCAGTTCTAATGTGATTCAAATTAGGGATGGGACGATACACTTAAACTAACGATACGACGCACCTCGATATGTCATAGTCACAAAAACTTCAAACATTTTTATTAATCAGCTTTTGTTGTAGTTCAGAGAATTGTCTATTTTTGCCCTCAGCTGCAAAAGGAGCTCCTCTCACCTTGCAAGAAAAGACATTCAGTTATGAAGGATGAATCTTTTTCTTGTTCATCTTTCTTTAGTCACTTATTCTCTTACCTCTCCTCCACCTGGTTATGCTCACTGTGTCTCAGTCTTGGTTTTCCAAACCATTTATCAATTATAAATGACATGTTATATATATATATATATATATATATATATATATATATATATATATATATATATATATATATATATTTATATATATATTTATATATATATATATATATATAATTTTAATGATGGTATTTTTTTAGAACCATTGTATAATGATGGTTTTTTTAAATGTATGTGTGGCTGGCAACAACCATCCTGACTGACAGGGACTGAAGATGGAAATTAGTCCTGGCTATAATCTTGTGTATTTTCAAATGTGTAAAAAATATGTACAGTACAAATAAACTAAGGCTTCATATGGGTTCTGAGCTGGGCCAGTTCTAATGTGATTCAAATTAGGGATGGGACGATACACTTAAACTAACGATACGACGCACCTCGATATGTCATAGTCACAAAACGATACGTCACGATACGATATCAAAAAAGAAAAAAAGGAAAAAATATTTCTGTATAATAACAACTTGTTTATTTTTGTTTCCGTTGCACACAGGGAAACACAAGGCCTAACAGGCCAAACACAAACAAGAACACTCCCTTAGTGCTGCTCTAACCCTAGGTTAAGTTATCTCAGGACTGGTTCTTCTTCAAAATAAACTATCATATCAACATGTTCTGGTGTAATCAGTGATCTTTGAGCAGAAACAATGTCTCCTGCCTGCAGTGTTGTTGTTGCAACAGGCGCTGTGACTTGACGTGATGACGTCACGATGCACTGCACCGTTCCCCGGATTTTTTTTTTCCATTTAGTTTTACCCTGCTTAATCAGCAGATAGTGCTGTCAGCCTGCCACCATAAGCCCTTTTTATAAGACACACCATGCTGGCAAATCAGCGTAATATTACCGAATTTTGCGGCATTCGTGCCGCCACGCTTGATAGTAATATTGCTGTAATATTGCGGCTTCGCCGGTCTTATAAACGCACATTAACTTAACAGAGGGAGGTGTCATGACCACGTGATGAATTAATGCTGAGCTCCGGCCGGGAACTATAAAATGAAAATGAAAGTAAACACGGCCACAAGTTTCATTTTCGAACCAGCTGAGATGATAAACTGGAGCGATGCGGAGCTCCGGGAGCGTCTCTCCGTTAGATCTGCAGCTCAGATCATCTGACTGTTCACAGTGATGGTGGAGGACACACACCTGTAGTGAAATGTGGAAAAAAAAACTCAACGAGCGCGGCTTTGATCGCAATAAAAAGCAAGTTATGTCCAAGATAAACGGAAGTCCGTGACAGCTCAGAGACCACCCCATACCTCCTTTATGCCACCATCGCGTAATCTTTTATAAAACGGACATGATAGCGCAACATTACCGCCACGGTCTGAGCTCTTATAAACGACCTTAGGCTCACAGATGCCTCATAGGCGTTGCGGCAAATTGGCGGCATTGTTTTATAAAAAAGGCTTTAGACTGTCTGCCTGCCATACACAAATCATACAAAACAAAAAAAATTGTTGGATACCGGAAGTAGCGCCAGTACATCAGTTTCAGCTGTCTCCATAAAATGTGAACGCTGAATAGTTTCTTAACCCAATATTAGACTAAAGGATCAGATCCAGAACCGTTGAGCTAGAGTACAAGTGTGAGATTGAAAATTTTGACCAGAAATGATCGTGATTGTAATTTTTGCCACAATCAAGCTGCTTCTGTCTTAGTAAGCTGTTTATTTAGACAGTCATTAAACTATGTCAGTCAATGAGTCTCACACAGTAGTGGTTATATTTGTTAAATAACTGTATCATTTGTAAGCTGTTGGGTTTTATTATTTTGTTAGAGTTGAAATGAGACATAATGCATTTAAATTAAGTTAAATATCTTTCCTGTGAGGCCACAACTCCACCCAGATTTCAGATGGATGATGTCACCCGCAGTAATTTGCTTCATAGCCTCGACAAACGGAATGAAGAGAAACGAGTTGCGTTCCGTTTCTCGCATTGCCTTTATTCCGAGCGTTCACTCACCTGTTGCTTTTACTTTGTGTCTCTCTCCAACCAGCTCCCTGCTCGCTTCTGAAAACGAACCTTTCACGGCCCGACCCAGAGGGCGAAAGCTGCCCCTTGAAACCCGACAACACCCAGAGGATGGAGTCTCCCACTAAGAGGCTGACCACCCCGACAAAGTCTGACCTCATCTCTCGGTCGCCTGGCTCCCCGGCTTCACCCAAGTCCAAAAGAGGTAAACATAAAACCCCATTTCTACTCTCTCCAGTTCTCCTGAGTGTTTTCAAACTTGTACTAAAAGCTGACATTGTTGTGACTTGAGGCAGGTCTTAGATAATGGTGCTCTCTGCTAAAGTCAGGTCTACTCTCAAAGTAAAAGTGACCACATGCTTTCAGACGAGTCCAATACAGCAGCTGCAGCTTATTGACTGATGTGAAACAAATCGTCAACACGAGTTATGTGAGAACTTTGCAGCTTGAGGTTTTCAGGTAAATCAAGTTAATCGTGAACAAAATCTCTAATATGGATAAATGTGTTTTGCAGACTTTTTCCTAAAGAGGGTTGGGCAGAGGAACGTCGTTTCAGGAACACCATGATGGCGTTTAGTTGAACCTGTCCGCTGCACCTTTAGTCGTTTTGTGAAAAGCATCACTTGAACTCTTTTTAATCTCGGGTTAACAGTGAAAACAAACCCACCGGAACACGTTTTAATGTTTTTGAAGTGTAAGCTTCTCTAATCTCTTCCTTCTTATTACCAATTAATCCGATTAATCCATTCATCAGGATTGCAGCAGTAATTCCCCTCAACCCCTTACAAGTTTGTCCACTACTTCCAAATTTATAACAGCACATGGAGGTCCAGTTCTTCTAAAGTTGGCCACAGACGTCCTGCGCTAATGGTCTCACTCTGTAGAATCTAAAAATGACCCTTTTCAAGTTTCCTTTTCCAGTTGTTCCGTAAAGCTCGTTACTTTTGAGGTTTGCACATTCTTTGGAGATTAACGCTCTAGTTCACCCCTTAATTGGTGAAATTAAACAATGAGGCTTGTGGTTCACCCAATTCCAAGTCAGTTTTGTTACTGATATCTTGAAGGTCGTGATGCTCAGTAATGACTCTGGTTTAGAGGTAGATAAACGTCTTGATGAGAGGTGGCATGGTTTCTGTATTAAGTTCGTCTTTGTTGGACGTTTTGTGTTTGTGGTGGTGAGGTGCAAACAGCAGCACATCACATTTACAGACACCGAGCACTCCGTCTTTCTATAAATATCAAAGTGGGTCAGGGGTTGCTATTACAGGAGGCTGCATGGCAGATTGTTTTTTACATTTAAGAGTCATGCATCCTGCTGCTGGATGTCTCTGAAGGATGAGCCACTCCTTGTTTGATGTAGAACATCTGGTCTGTCTGTCGATTCGAGCTTAGACATCGACTGCTGAATCTGCTTCTGTGGGACCGCTAGTACAACACATTAAAGCTGTTTTCCACGCTAGCTGTAAATAAGCTCCAGCTCCCATTTCAAGGTTAACCTACTTAGTTGTAGAGTCTGTGGCTGATGCAGGGAAAGAAATGCTGCGAAGTACGACTGCAGTCAGAAATTCAATTTGCAGGCTTCAGAGAATTAAAAACACTGTGGTGGAGTTTTTAATGCATTTGCAGTGGTCTATAGTAGAACTCAATGCCTTGTAAGTCATACTCTAACAGCAACGAGACTCTACCGCTGACTCCATTGTTGATGTTTTATCTCCACAAATACAAGCCTGAAGGAGTTCTGCTGTGTGGTAGAGTTGCTAATGCTAACGGTTAGCTTCTGCTAGTTACGTTCTCTGCTGTTTCCTTCCATGAATGTTAAGTGACAGTGTGACGTAGATCTGTCAGGCTTTTCTAATCCTAGAGTTTCACCATCTATTTTCTATCAGAAGCTAATGCAGGAGATAGGTGTAGGAGACTATTTTTATGTTCAGCCTGCATGAAAAACTCAGAGTGACTGATCATTTTCAAAAATAAGTTAAAAAAAAGTTTCTCAGTGAAGTTTTAACACTTTAAGCTATTGCTTTCAAACTGGTTGACTGAGTGATTCTTGAGCCAGAAATCTGAGCAACTTCACATTAAACAGCACTCTGTAGCTCTCTGCTGACCAGAAACTTAAAAGTTTTGTGGTTCAGGTAGGAACACTAGTGGGAGGTCTCTACCTGCTTCATAGCAATCACTCTTCACAGTGCTGGTAGCTAAAATAAAGGCTAGCAGTTAGCTTTTTCAGTTTGCCAACTTTCAATAAAAAACACAACAAGAAGAAGAATTTAGCTTTTTTTGTTGGCATCATGGTGGAGCCTGGAAGACAGAGTAATGTCTTTGAAGGTGGAACAAAGAGCTAAAACCAGACTGAGCGTTGATGCGGCCTACACTAGTTTGAGAAAGCTAAAGGATGCTGCTAAATCACAGACTGATGGTGACCTGGCTTTGTTGCTACTGGACTAAGTAATATTCTGTTTTCCAACAGTATGGATCTTTTTACTCCGTGGCTTATTTAGTATCAGTTGGCTTGTGTTAGCGTTAGCTAGCGATACTTTAGCCTGCTGTAGCTAGGTTGTTTACAACTGTTGTAATTTCACTTTCAGTCAGTAGGAGGGAGAAGTGGGGAAACTTATGTAGTTTTTCTTTAATGAAAGACAGAATATCATTCTGTTGTTTTTTCAAACCAGTGATTTATATTATCCAGGTGTTTTGTGGGAACATTTAAATTTCCTTGCTTTATTTTAGGCATTTCTTCCAAATTTGAAGTAGAACGATTCAATTAATTTTAGTAGAGGAACTATTTGGAAGATCAAGTTGCTTCTATGTTAGATCTGGTTTAAATTCTTGAAATGACACGCGTATCTGCTGCTGCTGCTCCTTTATTTTTTGCAGTCTTCACTCCCTATGAGGTATTTGGGAGGAATGTTGTGTGTGAGACCTCACAGTGTGTTCCCTACAGGGGTGAAATATTCAAGTCAAACATAGACCCACATCAATGTAGCGTCAGAGGTTTGGTGTTTGGCTTGTCTGCAGATTCTTTAGTTTGATTTTCCCCTAATCTAGACTGAGCATTGATGTTAGATTATTGCCAGTTTACTGTCCTGTGGCGTGTGTTGTCTTGTGCAGGCATTTCAGGTTAAAGCCTTTGAAAAACTGAACAGTAAAGGACATAGTTTGCTTTTAACTTTTGCACATTTTTCTGTACATTACTTAAGTTGCATTTAAGGAAAAACTTCTTCTATTGTGTGTCAAACAGGATGCACTACAGCAGTTGTAACTAGTTAAAATTGTGTTCTGTACACAAGTTTCTACCCCTCATTCATGCGTCATTCTCTTCTCAGACATCCCAAAGTCGGAGGAGAGGCAGAAGCTTGCAAAAGAACGCCGGGAGGAAAAGGCTAAATATCTGGGTGAGTGGAAACAAATGTGTTGGACATGCACAATAAGCAGGAGAAGAGCTCCCCCTGGTGTTGGGGTGGGAGAGGTTTCCATAAAGCTTGTATCTACATATTTTTGTTCTTGTTTTAACACTGGGCTGCAAATGCCATGCATGAGTTTCACAGACAATTAGAAGAAATTGTTTCCTACAATTTTCTGCATGATTCTGCAAGCTGCAAAATACCTTTTAAGTGTCACTAATTATTGTTACGTTTCTTTTAAATGCAGCAACACTGAGTTGTAAAACTAACTTTCTGTAATTCACAGACACAGCTTTATAAAACACACCGTTACTTTTAATTTAACAAGGATTATATTATTTGGTTGAACACGCTGCCGTTACCTTACCGCCCGGCTCCACGCCCGTTGAGCACTGCTTTGCATGATTGACGTTTGCTTCTGTCTTCTCTCATGTTTTCCTCCTGCAGATGAGCTCGGCAAGTTGCAAGGTAAGCCACTCACCCATGTCTACGTGGTGGTGGTGATGAACTCTCCTTTTATTTTTTTAAATCATTCATTTTATTGTGAATGTTTTCACTTAATCAAGTTGAGCAGCAATGCCTAGAGCTGGGTAACGCACCAAGACCTTCATCATTACATCATTAATGTTCAAAATAGGATTAAAAAGTGAAGAAAGAAAGTAACATCATATGCTATATCTGTCCTAAAACATAGGATATGTGTTTTATTTTAACTTTAATACTATTTTTACTTAGCAAAAAATATTTACACACACAGTTTTGGTGACTTTTGCCCAGCCCTAAGACCATTTCATTCATTTCAATCTGTCGTTCTTCTGTCTCTCTTTTTTTTTTTTGTATAAATGTGGTTTTCTTCTATCTCTTAATGCCAAATTGAACTAATTGTTGCCTTTTATCTCTATGAACATCTTCATTGTGTTGTGAGTAATCATGTAGCCATGAACTGATCATTTAACCATCTTTAGCGGATGTTTGTTGGTGCTCAAACTGTAGAGAAAAAAAAATTAAAACAAACTCGAAGTCTGACCTGAGCGTGAACGTTTTCCATTGTTTTGTTCCAGCTTTAGAGACCACAAAGCTCTAAAAGATAAGCTGGAAGCACAAACCTCAGACTTGCTGATTACCATCTTTAGCGAGAAGCTGGAGGTTTTTAAGGACACGTGCAGCTAGATTTAGTTTTGCTGTGAAACTATATAAACAAATATGTTGCCAAAAATGAAAATTTACAAAAACAAAAAAGAAATTACGGTTTATCTTTGGGATGCACTAATCCATTCACGGGATTTTAAAAGGATCGAAATTAGGTTGAAAACATTAAATTTCACCTTTTAAAACAAAAAAGACTTTCAGACACCAACATGCAGCTGTTGGCTAGCAGGCTAAGGCAGAGCTAACTCCTCAAGAGAGCTAAAGTGTTTTTAGTTTGGTGGTATTTTAAACCAAACAGCAAAGGGAGTGTAACAGACATTTATAATGTCTGGAAACTGGTCATTTAACATGGTGGAAAAGGTAGAGCTGCAGTCAACACTGTGAATTTGATACACCGCATTCAAAACAAACTACTTTGTCTTTCGACTTTTCCCTTCAAATCACCAGTCTCCATTAGTCCCAGTTTGCCACTAACTGTCCTCGTTCACAGCGGCAACTCGGACAAAAATGCAGACAGAAAAGATTTGCTGAAAAGTATCGGATCGGGACTCGATATCAGCAGATACTCAAAATCAAATGACTTTGAATCGGATCGAGAGCAAAAAATGTGATCGGAACGTTCCTAGTTTATGTGCATAGCTGATGACGTGTTCGTAGAACCGCTACGTCTCCTCTCACAATGCAGATTTATTTTTATCTGGTAGTCATTTTACCAGCAGTAACATCTTGTGTGTTGCTGTCTAATCCAGCTCAGTGAATCCAGATCTGTTTGACACAGATGAAACTGAGGATCAGTCTAATTGGGTGATCACTGGGGCACGCCAGATGGCACAGGTCTTATCTAATACTCTTGTCAGACTGGGATGAAAGAGAACCTCCCGCTAAAGTCTGTGTTTACAGTATCAGCTTAAAAGGACTTCCTGGTTTTTACCAAATAAACGGTCCTGTTTGTGGTATTTCTGGTAATGGTTGAATATTTCTACATATTCAGATCTCTAAATATGTCTGTCCTGTTAAAGGTGCCAACACTGATCCATCAGGACAGAGGGACAGAAGCGTTTTATATTAGGCTTCTTTCAAGTTTCAAACTTGGACTATTTTAGAATGACTTAAATTACAGATGATTAAATTGCTGGTGCTAAACAGCAACATGATGCAGTTACAAAAACCTGAATTTTGCTCATTTGTTTCTGCAACAAAGTCAAAAACTTTTAAAAAATTAAAGGTACAGATATTTTTCTGGAGTTTTTTTTCTGCTATATTGCTTAGAATGCTTTTCACATACCAATGGAATTCAGTAAATACATTTTTTTTGTCAAAAAAGAAATTTTTTTAATAACCTCTGAAATTGATAATCCGGGAAAACCTCGTCCAATGATAGTGAACGTCCCGTTCTTAATGATTGGATCCTGATCCATCCATCAAACCTCCCTCTGAACGTCCCTCCTCCCTCTGTGCACACCTCTCTATGCATGTTTTCGGCTTGAGGCAGGCCGGCAAAGAGGAGAGAGCCGAGTCGGAGGAGGTTCGGGGTGGGCTCTAAAGGTTTTAACCAGTTGTTCATGAGGTTTTTCTAGATTGTCAGTAAAGCTGAGCTGTTGTGATTTTTAAGTTATAAATAAACCAAGAAAGCTAAAAACTTGTTTTTTCCACCATAAAAATGCCACACTATATTAGCTATATATCGCACTAAGTTATTATGAGGTTACATAGATGTGTTACATTAGGAATTCTTATATTATGGAGGCGTGGCTTGGGGAGGAGTCAGGAAAAAATGGAGTTGGACCTTTGAATTGTGTATTTTCAAAAAGTAGCTTGCTTGAATGACAGGAAAAACATCTCATAGTGCACCCTTAAGTTTAAAATGTCACTTCACACATGAGATTTGCTTGGGAAGAGAAGTAGATTTAAAAAACTAGAGTGGAAATTAGCCAACCTTAAAAATTTGAGGTCGTGTCCTTACCTGCTCCTTTTTCAGCAACACCGTAAAATTATGGCGCACTTTCGTTTCACCGTAACTTGAGTTTCATTCTCCAAAACATTGTCAGTTTAGTGGAACTGGGGTGTTTCTCTAAAATCCACAGTGAGCTGAGATCTCCCCTGCTGCAGTCTCGCTAGAATTACTCAGCTTTTTGTTTTATTCTCTGATGAAAACCAAACAGCGTTCCACACAGTGGATTCTCACCAGCAAATCTACAGTTATCTATCACCATTTTTTCAATGGCCGCTTTTTCATGGAGGTTTTACTTTTTCAGGATTAGGGTCACTGAAAAGAAAAAGAATTTACAGATTTTCAGTGGCCCTAATTCTCTTCCAGATATTAAAACATGAAGTTATTATTGTGCTATAAAATGTTGCCATATGCAAGGAGCAACATTTCAAAATGTCGTAATTCTCAGCCTAACTCTTAACATTTTCATTATACTTCAAACTTATAATATTATAAAAGCCCTTCAACCTTTTTTATGTTTCTACTTTTAATATTTTGGCCCTTGAACTCAAATAAAATCCCAAACTGATGTTCAAATGGGACAAACATGTTTGTTTTCTGACAGGAGCAGAGAGAAAGAGCATTCCATTGTCTAGTGTTGATTTGTAAAAAAAATAAATTCACCTAAACTTATTTTGTCTCTGTTCTTAGCGGCCAAAAAGACCCAGTGGCTGGAGAAGGAGGAGAAAGCCCGGCAGCTGAGGGAGCAGCAGCTAGAAGAACGCCGCAGGAAGCTGGAGGAGCAGCGGATAAAAGCCGAGAAACGCCGAGCAGCTCTGGAGGAGAGGCAAAAACAGAAACTGGAGAAGAACAAAGTAGGTGTAGATAAGAAAACACCGGCTTACCTTTATTATCTAATGCTTCAGGAGTTTCAACTAGAAAATACCCAAATACATTTTGGAAGGGGCTTGAGTTTAGGGGTTTTTGTCAGCTTTCATCCAGTGCATCTCTTTTTGATACAACCTGCAGTTGTCTCAGGACTCCGTCAGAAATGGAGCAAAGGAGGTGAATCGATCCTCATCTTTATTATAAACTTTTTCTGAAACGTCTCAAAATGAACCTAAAACTTAAAGTGTGATTAAAATAAAACTGCCCAAGACATCAAAAAGCTTCTTTAATATGTTAGAACCCCATCTCTTGTGACTTATTTAAACTTGGAATGCCATTTTTAGGCCAAATCGCTTTCATACACTGAGCACTCTAAGACTACACAGGGCGTAAAAAAAATTCATCAGTTTCTCCATGTTTTCCAATGAGGAAGCTTTCTTGCGTAGTTTTCTTTTGCTAATAATGTCACCATGGTAACTCGAAACACTAAAATAAGTAATACCACACTTCCCACGACCGAGCCGGTCGCTTCAATGTCACGTGTGTGGGTGCACGCCTCCAATTAGAGCACATTAATGTATACAGAAGAATAATAAAGCTATAAATAGACCGTTTTGTCCGGTGGAGTACAATAGTGGCTGAAAGTACTTTCTCCCCATGGGCGGGCTCCCTAATAATCCCCCGTCTTTACTGGGATGCTACATGAACCGGGTCAGCTGCAGATGGAGGGATTTGGTTTTACCCGGGGACACTCGAGCCACTTTATTCCATCGAATTCAAATAAATAACATCCTGTATCATCCCTGAGTATTGGCTGCAGAATCTATACAAGATCTTTTTTTGTGCTTCGCAGGAGCGCTACGAGGCAGCCATACACAGGTCAACAAAGAAAACGTGGGCAGAAATCCGGCAGCAGCGGTCATCGCTGGCCGGAGCACTAAACCAGAGCTCCACCCAGAAAGAAGGTGAGTTATATTGTCTTTAACTGGATAAACATCAGAAAAGATACTTTATTTGTACCAGGTTTGGCCTGTTTACAGGTTTTGTGTGGTGTTCAATCCTCTTTACTGGCTTTTCATGTCTGTAAGGCATCTGGTATGTTTTACAAAGTCTAAAAGCTGCTTGAAAAGCAGAAATTCTCCCAAATGCAAAACTGCAAGGAGTATTTTTGAGTTTTGCCTCATTATAAATTAAAACAGCACAGCACCCTAAAATTATCATCTTGTACTCATAAATTATTTCAGCCGGGTGTTGGGCTCAGCATATCATGTTTTACATTGAACATTCCTTCAGGGCTTTTTAGGCTCTCTGGACTGAACTAATGACAAAGTGAAAACGTATTTAGAGGTTTTTATTGCTAAGCAAGATCACATCGCCTTGGAACAAAGCTGAGTTTGTGGTATATTTATCCTTCTTTGATTTAATAAATGTTCTTCAGAGCCGATCGATCTGAAACGGCTGTACGATGTTTGTAATTGGGTTAAAATGATATTGTGGCAGACAGAGCCGTCTGAGGGATGCATTTGTAGCAAATCCTCCCAAGTTCAAGCTTTGAATCTGAACTTTCCTCTGCTCCATTATGCACCACGTGATCGTCTCTGCCAGGAAGACTATCGACACCGTCGCTCCTTCGGCAGACGGTTGTCTCTCTGCTGATAAAAGCTTTTTAGAAAAATATAAACACGGTGCAGGAACGTTGCTGGGAGACGTGGATTTTTGTTCAGAAAATGCTTTAAATCTGTTCTTCAAGTTTGTGTCAAAGGACCATCTGGTGTCATCATCTGGATTTTTGTACCCAACTGGAGACTTTTTTAGCTCCGTCTCATTCCTTAAAGAGCTTTATTGTGCTTTGAATCCTGCCAGAAAGAAAAGAATATTTAATTTGCTTGTATTAGAAGATAAATCTGCAGATCTTGCAAATAAATGGACTGAAGAATTTGAATTTTATCCAGTTTTTGTAACCAATGAAATGGGTTTACATCTTTTAATAAACCTCTCTCCCTGATTTGGGTGTTAACATAGTTTTAAAGAATTTGTGCTGCTTTTAGAGCCTTTTCCGCTTCATTTAGTGACATTTATGGGGTTTTTGTAGATTCTTAAAATGTATTAAATTTAAAGACAAAATCAAGTTTTGATGGGTATATGACTTTTTTGTGGGGCGTTCTGTACCAGTTAGTGTTTTTGAACACTTAGAGCGTTTCCTAATGAAAGTTTTGATCAAGTTTACCCTTAATAAGCCACTGCAAAGAAATGTTGCATTAACCCTTTATAGAGCATGCTCCGATCCGATCACATGATTTTCAAAAGATCGGGAATTGGGTGAAAAGATCGGATTTAACCTAATAATACAATAAATATGACTTTTTAAATTCATCCTGAGATAGAGATTTTCAAACGGAACAACAATGGTTTAGTTTTAATCTCAACAAGTTCCTCTACATCAGTATTCTTTGTTTCTTGGACAAAAACAACACCATTACATCACACAATTTACGGCAGGCAGGGATTCAGACACCATAACTTGCAGCTGTTAGCTAGTATCTCCTCAGGAGAGCTATAATGTGTGTATTTGTTGGTGTTTTAAACCAGACAGCGAAGGCAGTGTAACAGCAACTTGTAATGTGTTTTTCATCAATGTACTTCCTAAACAAGTGATATTTTTTGGCAGATAAACTAAGGAAATGGCATAAAAACGGAAAGAAATACCTAAATAATAACAAAAAAAATGAAGGAAAACTTGAATGTGTTTTCCCCTTTTTTCTTCTTATTTCAATTATTTGCTGAAGTATCGAATTGGGACTCGGTATCGGCAGAAACTCAAAAACTAATGACTCGGACTCGGATCGGGAGCAAGAAAAGGTGATCGCAACATCCCTAATTTTTACAGTGAAATAAGCACAAACAGTCTGTCTCAGTCATGTTGGAAGGAAGGTTACACTGAAACAGATTTTCTTCAGCCAGCATGAGGGTTGTTGTCAGTTTTTTTCCTTTTAAAAAAGCTAAAGAGGGACGTAGTCTTTGTTTACAATCCGTCTCGCCTCCATACTTCCTTGTTTCAGAGCCAATCATATTTGAGCCCGCGGGGTTGCCAAGTTTGTGCCGGCAAACACTGCTGCATTTGCAATTCAGTACTGCCCGACAAAGAGCAGCAGCATTGTGGAAAAAATGTAAGCCAGTAAACAGGAGTGACCTAGAAGTTATTTCTTTTACCCCTAAGAGGCTATGGCATGTTTTTGTTTTACTTTAATATCGGATGAAGCAGGCTAGAGGCTAACATTGAGCTAACAATGCTAACTGTGAATTAGAAGCAAATAGTCAACTTTTAAAATACCTCAAGCTACTTTTTCAATCACCAACAACTGGATATTACAGTGTAATCTATGTGTGAAGTGAATAATGAGTCAATTGTGGCGTTTTACTTTCCTTAACGTGTCATTCCGAACTAGACGGCAAACAACTGCACTTCCTGTAATTTTGGAATCAAACTACCGTAAAAAGTGTAATCGATAACTCAATTTTACAGTGAAATGTATTTATCTACTTATCAACTTCCTGTGTGTGACTCGTCTTCACTTGTCATGTAGAATCTTCTGGTGCTGATCTGTAACTGGCAACAGTTGCTCAGAGCGGACTCGTTTCTTTAGAAACTTGGACTGCAGTACCCAAATATGACCACAGGATGTCATTCTTGCTTCATTCAACTTTAAGTTTTAATTTGCAGCCAAAACCAGACAATTAAAAAAGAGAAACAAGTTAAAAAATGTAGAAAAGGAACAAAATAAGATTTTAAAAAGTGAGGAAAACCTAAAACAACTAGAAAGTTGTAAACAGTTATAAAAATAGGGTTTTAATAGCCCATCAGATAACATTGATGGGTTAAATCTTCATATTGTCAAGCTTTTCAGTGAGCACCTTTTAAAGGGTTAAATGCTTTTTTAAGCTAAACAGATTTTAAGCTGTGTAGAAACTTGGCACCATTAAATCTGCCTTGATGTCACGTATCACCGCTGCTGCCTCTGCTAAGAGGCGTTCCTTTCATCTCGATGTAAGTCATGACGCCGCTCGCGTTCTTCCTCTCAGCCATGTGACCTGTGTGAATCCCTGTGTGGCGTTCTTTTGGCTCTTTAGGCAGATGCTCAGTTTCAGCGGTCAACCTGCCCAAACATGTGGACTCAGTCATAAACAAGCGACTCTCCAAGTCCTCGGCCACACTCTGGAACTCCCCCAGCAGAAGTAAGATCCCACCAGGAACTCCCCGCTCCTGTTTTTAATGTGTCCATCATTCAGCCACCGCCAGCACCTCCAAGCCACTTCCATCGTTTTGTTTTTCCAGTTCCCCTTTTTTCCCTGTCTGAGTCTCCTGCGTTTGGTGGCTGACAGATGACCCATTTCCATCCTTCTAAAGTTTTTCTTTCTTTCTTTATTTTATGTCCAAACATTTGAGTTGGGATTGTGTTTGAAATTCCCTGCATGTTGATGTCACTGGAGTCTCTTTTTACTGTTCTTTGGTTGAATCATTGTGTGGTGATTGACATTTAATTCCTGGTGTTTTTGGTCCTTCTGTGTTCCGTCTCATCATGGATGTCCTGGATGAGGGATATGGGATTAGTCGTGTTTTAGATGAATACACTTCTTAAAAGTCACCCAGATGAGTGTGCACCTCTGCAAAAGAAGTTATTTTTGAGGGAACTGAATACATTTTGTGGGTGATTTTCTTTTCTTCTTCTTTTAATGTTACTTAAACATTCTCTGAACAGGTGCTCCTTTGTTATGTCCCTGATAGTGAAAGCTGGTTATTGTTGTTTTCTCTCTTAAGCCCAACACAACAGCTTCCCAAAAACATACACTCAGTTCTGCAGTCATGAATAAGTGTTTGGACTTTAAAGTGACAGTGTGTAGTTTCCTGGCGATAGGGGGCAGTACATACATTTCAGGGTAGTTTTACACCATATCGCTGTGACTGTCGCTAGTTTATAAAAACATTATGGTAAATGTTACCTGTCGAGCAGAAAGCATGCGACCTCGGCGTGACTCAACAGACTTTAATAGTCCTTCAGTTAATTCCATCGAGAGAATGCAATGCTGATGCTAGTTTTCTGGCGGTGTAGGTTCAGATCTGCTCGGGGTCCTGCGCCTGCTGATGACATCACACTACAGCGATAGCACTCGGCCAAAATATATTTAATCGCTTTTTTGATTCTGTTCTTTCACATAGGTTTTGGAAAGAGTTTAGCAGTATTGTTAATAAATTCATGTTTCTTACCACCTAAATGTTTTAGAACGCGATAACGTAACTTTCGTAAGTCGTACGTCCAGCCAATCATCTAGTGTGATGTCATCGGCAGGCGCAGGACCCCGAGCCGGCTCACGTAGAAGGAAACATGGCATCTAATATGGCGTCCCCTGGAGACTATAGACCCACGCCCTATGTACTTTAGACCCGATTTTTATGGTTATATGTTACAAAACCAATATTTTTGAATGACTGGACATTATTTTATTCATTTTCAACATTTCGATGGATATTTCCAGAGATTAACGGTGAAAACTACACACTGTCACTTTAATTACCTACAACATTTTTTTATGACCCTGACTCTTTCAGGTCTTTATGACTTTCATACATTAGTGTTTTTGGTTTTTTTACACTTTTATTCTTGTTGCCAGTCCTTTTCTTCACACGCTCTGTTGTGTTGGGTGACAAGTGAGAAATGCTGTCTGAAAATCATCTAAGATAAAAAAAATGGATGTTTTTGTCCACGTGCAGCCCGCAGTCTTGCTCTGACTCCGTGGGAGAGCAGCATCGTGGACCGGCTGATGACGCCAACGTTGTCTTTCCTGGCCAGAAGCCGAAGTGCTGCCAGCGTCCTCAGCAATGGCAAAGATGGTCGTAAGTTGATTATAACCCTGAAACGAATGCCGTAGACCAAACAAGTCGAACGCAGAAATGTTTCCGAGCATTAAATATTTGACTCTGCTGTACAGACTCTGCTCTCTGTCCTCGTTCGGCTTCAGCCAGCCCCCTCACCCTGTGCGCCCACCAGCCCCACCACCGCTGCTCCGACCGCTGGAGGGTGACGTCCAGCACGCCAGACATCACTCAGCGCCAACACAGACGCAGCTCCACACCCGTATGTCTGCCGGGCTTTTCATGTGAAAAGTAGCCAACATAATAAATGTCCAGATTATTGGAGGGACTTGGACTCAGTGGACATTTAGCTTGTTTTTTATTTTATTATAATTAGAAATATTTACTTTTTTTTCAGATGGATAAAAACAAGAAGGAAAAGAAAGACAAAGAGCGTGAAAACGAGAAGGAGAAAAGTGCCATGACTAAAGAGAAGGTGCTGAAGAAGAGACAGTCTCTGCCCAGCATGAGACACCGACCTGATCCAAGGTAAAAACAAACGTTAATTTCCATTTCACCTACAAAGAAGCTTTAATCACTGAGAAAAACACCCAACAGTATCTAAAGCAACATATTTTTATATCTCTGTCACTTTTCATTCTTTCCAGTCCTTTATCGAGACAACGGCAGGCATCTCCAGCCACACCCAAAGGCAGGACCACCTCTCCCTGTCCTGCCGCCTCCCCCAAAACGCCATCAACCCGCGGGAGCCCGTCCACTCCTAAGGCCCGACCAAAAAGAGCCAGGACCCCAGCTAGGATAGACCCCCGAACCGCCTCGCCTGCACCCCTCGAGAGAGTCAAGGAACCTCGTAGGCCCGCCACCCCAGAGGAGAGGAAGAGTGAGTCCAAAAAAAGAGCATATAAATCAAATGATTTATGTTTTCTAGGATAGCTTAGTTCTTTTAGATGTAAGAGCTTTTTGTGTATTTGTATTACATTTTTTTTAAACATTCAGCTGCAGCTTTTGTTACATTTTTTTTACATTTTTTTTTAAGTATAAGATATAAAACATCTGGATGTAGCGCTGCTTCCTCCTGGGAGTTTAGTCACTCTGTATTTTTGTCCTACGTTGTCAGACTGTTGTCTGTTCCTGTGTCTGGTCAGCATTATGGAGCAAATGGAAAATGAGTCTGGTCTTCTGAAAAATCTGCATTTGTTTCAGCAGCGGTGAGGAACGATTAGCATCTGGTTTAATCAGAAAAGCTCGCTGAGCCACACGCAGCGTCATGGCCGAGTTTCTGTTCTCACACAGAGAAATTAAAAGTGGAGCTAATCAGCTCGAGTTATGGTTTTACTGAATTCCCAGGATATTATCTTTTAGAAAATAAGTTGAATTAAATATTTTACACCAAAAATAGGTGCAGTTACGTATGTATGCCCCTCTATCTTAGGTTCTCCTGTGCCTCCGGCCATCGCAGTTTCTCCCGCCGCTGCAGTCTCCAGCGTGCCGGTCCCAACCGGCGCAGCTCCGTCTCTACCCGAGCCGGTGCTCTCAGCTCCGACCGCCCGAGCAGCGTCCCCGTCACCTTCTCCATCAGCCAAGCCCATGGCCGGTACCAACAACCCAGAGGAGGCTGCTCGCATACTGGCAGAGAAACGCAGACAGGCCAGAGAGCAGAGGGAGAGGGAGGAGCAGGAGCGCCGCGAGCAAGAGGAGAAGGAGAGGTCAGTGCTGTGTGTTGTAGAAGCAACCAAAAATCCTCATCTACAGCCTAGAAACTGATCAGATCCTCCTTTGATCCGATCCGTTTTAGGATTCTGAGAGAGGAGCGAATAGCGAGGGAGGCAGAGGAGAGGCGGTGCAGGGAGGAGGAGGCTCGAGTCATGGCTGAGGAGCAGAAGAAGAGAGATGAAGAGCAGCGGCTGCAGGAGGAGAAGGAGGCTCAGGAGAGAGCCAAAGCTGAGCAGGAGGAAAGCCTTCGTCTGCAGAAGCAGGTGAGTTAAATAAATCTGACAAAAGGAGGAAAAGTTTCCCTTAAGTTGTTGCTACACGCAAAAAAATCCATCCACAAATATTCCCTTAGAGTTCCGTGAGTCAGACAGGAAGTGGTCTGCAGAGGCGCTGCATAAATACCTGCCTTTAGACATAATAGGTCCGTCATGACTCTAAATGCTTTACCGCCCCCTAGTGGTCTTTCACAGAAGTGGTATTTGTGGTTAAACATGATCCAGCAGAATTCTGTTATGCTTTCATCAGAAGTGTCCTCATGAGGAGGTGAGAGACAAAAATAGACCTTTTTGGTTCCCAGGTACAGGAAAATCTCCCGTTTGAGGCTATAAACAAAAATGGAGCAGCAACCACACCCTTGTTATGTAAAAAATAAATAAATAAAGAAAGGCATGTTGTTTTGGCTGCAGCTTTTTTCCCTCCGTCTGCCTGCTCTCAAGTTGTGGTTGGATTCTCGCCCGTCTTTCAGAAAGAAGAGTCTGAGGCTAAAGCCAGGGAGGAGGCGGAGAAGCAGCGCCTGGAGAGGGAGAAACACTTCCAGAAGGAGGAGCAGGAGAGACTGGAGAGGAAAAAGGTAGAACCCCGTACATCTGTTCTACCCATCAGCTGGGTTCTAAAAACACAGATCCAAATCCACAAGATCAATAAATGCAAAGATTTTAGATTTCTGGATAAAAACGTCTTTTAAAGCAACATTAAGTAATAATTTTATGTGCATTTCCTCTCCCTCTTTAAGAAATGATTAAATAATTATATTAAGGGTTGTATAATAGCAATAAGCTGTAATGATGACTCACTAAGAGAAAAATAAACCACAAATGACTTCATATGGAAGACGGCTAAACCTCACCAACTCCACTTTAAATAACTTTATTATTTGTGCTTTTCTGACATGTTTAATGTTTTTAACGCCCAAACTCGGTCAGTTATTGCACCTCAAAGAGAAAAAGTCCCATCTTTGTTCTGACTGCATCAGTTTTCAAGCCCCGTCCTCTCGGAGCGGTTAGGGTTGGAGTTTTTCTCTGCGGTTCGTCGCTGACACAACAAAACCAGGTTTGGAAGTCGAGTCCCGGAGACCAAGATGAGTGATGTTTTTGGCTTTTCCTGGACGGAGCGTCTGCACATCGTGATTTAATGGGTCTCAGTGTGTGTGTGTTTGGCTATATTTAAGTGCTAATGCTGGTTAGCTGCCACCTTCTGATCTGAGTGGATTTGTGAACATCTTTGCACACGTTTAATGATACTTGTGTGACGACTGATTCAGAGTCATGAGCTCATTGTGGGACGTTTGTAACCCATGTATTTTTATCAATAGAACTTTAACCTGAATGTAAATAATCCCAGTTTTAGGCTTGTGTTATTAACATGTTGATATGCTAACATCACTGGACATGTGACAGAATTACAGCCAGAGCTTTCATTTTAAACAACTGGCAACTTTCTTGAATAACTTCTGTTTTATTGTCACTTTAGATCAATTATAGAAAGATTTTTGCTCCCTGAATCCATGAAAAATACAAGTTGCAGCTGGATTTAATTCTTCAAACTTTCCATCACTGTGTGATGTGAATAATTCTTCCACCGTCGTTGGCTCCGACCTCTGTGTGCCAGCGAAGCCTCTGTTTTTCCCCTCTCCTCGTCTTCTCACCATGTGTGAAAGGATCGGATCTTCTTGTGCCAGGCCTGGCTCCGCCGGCAAAGACACAGGAATTAGCCGGCCAGAACGTTATGTTCCCTACCACAAAGATCCTCTGCTTCACACACTCTGAGCAAACCGACTTTATGAAGCACACAGGTGGTTTGAAGTATCCCGAGGGTTCAACGCAGCAACCTGTCGAACAAACAAGTCCCGCGGAGTGGAAGCACGTTTTACTGCTAAACTAGATACCAAAGTCATGAGTGTGCGGTCCCTGCATGAATTAAACTTGGATGTTAAAAATGCTTCTCTTTTTATGAGTGGCAGCTGCAGTTCGGGTCTTGCTGAGTCCTCAAATGATGGTCGGATCTTGTGACAAACTTCAGTGCATAAATGAGCCCAGTAGATTGGTCCATGGCTACTGTCTCCTCCTCTACCCTTCCATTCATGGTGCAGATAGTAAATGAACAGAAATGTGAGATCACCATTTCTATTTAGGATGTTCAATATAGGCTTCGTTTTTTTTTTACTGATATCCGATATACCAGTATAGTCTCTTACACTCTTAAAGCAACACTCCGCAACTTTTACACCTTAAAATTATGCTTTTTGTAAAGTTTTTGCATCGTAGTATTATCTATTATGTTCATTTTCATACCTGTGATAGTGTTGGGGGGTCTCACGTCTGTTTACTGCACTATACAGTTTTTGAGCTTCGGGTCGCCGCAGGATGTACTGACTGGGTGTCGTTTTACGGCAGTATATGGCAAGCCAAAGGGATAAAAAAGCACGCGTTCTAAACGCGCGTTATGTCTGCCAAAATGCGCATTTTGACGCCAAAGGGGGAGGGCAAAAACTCACATGTTCTAAAAGCGAGCATTATGTCCGCCAAAACGCACGTCTTGAACGAGCGTTTTGGCGGACATAATGCCAGTTTAGAGCTCGCTTTTTTTTAATCCCTTTGGCTTGCTATAATTGTATAACGTAGACTCGCTGTTTAGCAGCGGCAGATTCACCAAAGAAAGCTAGAAATCCCTTATCAGAGGAATGTAGGAAAAGAAAAGAAGAACGTGATAGAGCAAGAGCAAAGACCAGAGTTATTATTGGGCTGTCTTTTCCTCGCTGGAGAGCTCTTTTAGAAAGAACGGCATGTAGTACTGACTCTGACCTAGCCGTGCTGCTAATGGCTAGGTAAGTAATAAATGATTTCACCAGGGTTATTGTGTTTGGTCGGGCATAAAGTTGTTATTCAGTCCTGATAAAACTATTTATTCAATGTGTGGAGGTGGAAAAGTTTGTTTTCGTTGTTTTGCCTGACATTAGGAATGTAAACAGGCCTCTTATGCCCGAGAGAGATTTAATGTTACGACAGTGACGTTACGCAGCAAGCCTCTAGAGGGCGACAGAGACCATATAACTGCAAAGTTGCGGAATGCTGCTTTAATGTCTGATACGGAAAAATGCGGAGTCCTCCACTCCACCTAACCCTAATAAAATAAAGTAAACCTAAATCATTGTAGGTAACTAACATTACAAATCTCCTATCATGCACACTTAAACTTTAAATATCATCTGCAAAATATGACAACTACTTCAATTTAAAGCAGAAATCCAGAGTTTTTCTCAGAGGGCTCCACCTAGAGGCGGACAAAATGTGTCGCACCTTAAGCTCCTCTTCCTTCTTCTGTGATTACGGCTGGAAGAAACGCCTGTCATTCGTGAACGCGCACTTCCAGCTGGTCAACACGTATATACAGTATATATATAAATATTTTAAAGACTTGTCCATAAGAAATGTCACCAACTCTGCATCAGTCTAGGTAGTTATGCAAATGCGAGCACACTCTGTGATTGAGATCTGTAGGTAAGTGGATGTCTAACACTATTGGCTAATGCTGAACAAAGCTCAATTCAAATTGCTCTACAGTAGGGGTATACCAATATATCAGGCTGATATTTACCGTTTTTTATACATCAGCATTGGTCGATATTTGTCCTTAGTAAGGCAGATTTAAAGTCAGGCACATTCTCAGGCGGCCCGGTACTGCTGCAGAATTATTTTAATGTATTTTTACGTTCATTAATAACATCTGCATAATAAATACTCTAAATTAACTTTATTTAGGTCTCTTGACTTTAACACTGAGCAGTGCACAAAGTTCAGATTTAACAGTTCAAAGTTCAGAGTTGAAAAACTGATTCAGCTTCAGTTTTGTGCATCAACTGATGTTGTTAGTGATATTTTAGCACAAAAATTCATTTTTATAAACTAATAAAAATCAGCAGTACACATCGTCCATTGGCTGACCACGTCTCCTACATATCTGCATCAGCAATAGAAAAACCAATATTGGTCGACCTCTTCGGGACGGGACAGGCTTAGCAAAAGTAAAAATAAATAAAATTACCATGTTGCCTACATTATATCACAGTACAAGGTAAAAATATTACTTATGTATTTCATAAAAATCATACGTAATTCCTGAAAATGGTAAAACCTCGGATTGCTGCTTAAAGTTAGGCAATAGAAAAAAGTACCATTTATTTTGTCTCATCAGCAGCTGTGCCCCATTCTCCCTGAGATCCACTACAGGGCAAATTTCTACTTCTTCTAAAGTTGTCAAACAAAACAAAAATATCTCAAAAATGAGACCTCGGATCTTTCATATTTCAACATTTTGAGTGAGAGGAGAAGTAGCTGAAGAGTTTGATGTGGTATGTAAACGTGCCATTGAGATTAAAACTATTCCTGATCATTTCAAATTTTACGTTTTAATGCCGATATCGGTCGATAATGTTGAACATCTATGGTAAAAATACAGCTGTAGAATCAAATGCATAATTTCACAGAATGAAAATTTAATGTCATAAATTCAATGTTTAAAAAAGTCTTATTCTGGTGAGACTGTAGTTCTTCCATATACATCCATGTAGTTTAGACCCCAAATTATTGTTGATTCTCTTTTCCATAAAAACTCTTTAGGTGTGTTTATCAAACATGGCACCAAGTAAACACAAACAGTGGGTTGTATTTGTGTAATTTTTGTTATTTCTCTTTTATTTGTCAGCGTCTGGAGCAGATCATGAAGAGGACACGTAAAACTGATGACAAGGTAAATGTCCTCTTCAGTTTGTATCAAAAGCTCAACGGTCCTCTAAGTGACTGAATCATCACTTCTTTTTACAGAAGGAAACCAATTCCTCCTCAGCCGTCAACGACAAACAGGCCGAGGGCGACAAAGGTAAACGGGATTCGTCTCCTTTTGTGTTTAATCGACTGAACAAAGCCTCTGTCCACCACCAGCCTTTAATCTGCTGAAATCATTAAAGACGTTTGTCCTAATTGATCTCTTATTACGGACATCCGGCTGGATAAACAACAAAGAGGATGCTTTCTGTCCAGCTGGTTTGTGGAATCCACTTAATAAAGTTGAAACAGCCTCATGTTAATTCAGACGACCCGGTTCTGGTAATCGTGCTGATTTCCACGGACATCTGATGACGCCAAATGTGTTTCTGGTTCCTTCACGTCCTCCATGTGTGGCACCAAACGATGGCAGGCATGTTTGTTGTTCCTGCCTTCCTCCTTGGTCCTCATGTGAGTCAGATGCACGGTGAAGCTTGTTGTATAAAAGGGTTATTAGATTATATCTCTGCCTCATATCCTGTGCAGCTGGAACAGTTCTTCTCTGGACAATGGGACCCATGTGTGCTCGTTGAATCCCTCGGACTCCGGGACGGGAAAGGATGAGTGGGCTAACGGCAACAGCCAGCTGAAGCGCAGCGTTTATCTTTGATAGACGTAATAAAAAAAGATTCACGTTTACACGACACTTCAGTCTCTGATTTGGTTAATTAAGACGCGTCGTTACCAAAAAGTCGATGAGTGAGATGAAGGGAATTAATGAGGTCTGTTTGTTTTTAAAGTTCTCCAACGCAGACGTTTGCCAGACGCTGATGCGGTTGGAGGCCTGGCGAGCATGGGTCTGTTTTATTCAGGGGTGTGGAGATGGTCTGAAAACCACATCCATGTTCTTAGCAGAGCCCAGAGAGCCGGGGGTCTGCTCCATGCAGGACGGAACGTTTCCTACATAAGAAATGGAACCTTGTTATTCTCATTCAGTCATGTAGTAAATTCCAGCTCGTACTGTTTTATAGTCCAGAGAAAGTTCTTTAAACTCGTATGAAGTGTTGCCAGTCTTTGCTTAAAGGGGACCTAGAATGTAAACCAACATTTTCCTTGTTGTTGTTGAATAAGACAGCTTGGGTGGTCAACAGTAGCATGCCAAAAAGTCAAAGCCGTGTTTGACCTACTTTTTATGTAAATTAGAAAGTAGAAAAAGGCGGGAAAACCTCCTGTTCTGAGAAAGCCTTCCTTAACGTGTCATAAGGGGGAGCCACGCCTCCTCAAACCTGCATGTGTCTGAGGCCTTCTGGGGAAACCAACCAATCAGCATGTCCTGGCCGAGTGGGAGGGGTCAACAGCTCTTTTCACTGAAGGCCTGAGTAAGGGGGTTTAGAATGGCCTGTATCAGGGCTCCTGGGACAAATGAAAGCCAAAAAATTTTTTCTTATGCTTTTTGGAGGCTCAAAGCTCTGTTTTAGATTGTTGATTAATTGCATTCTAGGACACCTTTAACTGACAAGTTTTCAAACGGGCAGGTCTTGTTCACTGAGAAACATGTAATGCTTGTTTATTTTGGTAAATACGATCAGTCACTCATGCATGCTGAATGTGAAAATTTTCTTCACCCACCCATCGCCAGCTGTAGCCGCAGAACAGAAATAGACGGGAAACCGATTGGGTCAGAAAAAGCCCGTCTCTTCTGCATCACAGCAAATATTCATGTTCATTAGGGATAGGTACCGAAACACTTGTGCACCAACAAAAACAACAGTTTGGCTGCATTTTGTGAAAGTAAACGGCAACAAAGCCAAAACGTAGCATCCGTGAGAAGATTTGTGTCGCTAAATATGACAATACCAGCAATTTAATACAGCGACTCGTCGTTCATGGCGTCAATTTGCAAGTCGAAGAAGCGTGCATTGTCTTTGGCTGCAAAAGAAAACATAAAAGCAGACCCGAGTCCACGACCATCCTACATTTGCATCAGCTGCAGCAGCAACACTGGTGGTATCATGCTCTTTTTTTCTGAACAAAAATAGGACTCATGTTTTCAGTGTACATAGTTTTTACTCTTGTTTTACTTTTTATTTATGCTGCATGTTTGTTTATATTTGGGATCTAAACCTTTTTTTTCAGGTTTTTAGAGTAGATGTTTCATACTTGCACCAAAGAATAGAGGACAATTTAAATACCTTTTAGGATCTGGTACTGTCTTGAAAGTATTTAATTTGACACCGGTATCGAATGAAAACATTTCAATCCGCAATCCTAGCATTCATGCACTCACCCATCTTGGCTTGCAGCTGCAGAAAACTGTTGGTTTAGCATCCAGGAGAGATCAGAGCGCTTCTTGGCTAGTAGAAGCTAACCGTTAGCATTAGCAACTCCACAACATGGCGGAGCTCCTTCAGGCTTGTGTTATTTGTGGAGATAAAACATCAACATTGTGTTTTTTACCCAAGAAATGATGTCTTAGTGTATTCTGAGTTTTGTCAACGAAGGCAGCGGAAGAGTCGTGTTGCTGTTAGCCAATCAGAGGCGAGACCTTTGCAGATGATGAATTTTAACGAGTAAGACTCTTAACCCTGCTGTTTTCCACCTCACACTTCTCTAACTAACTTCTACTCTCTGAAACAGGAGCGCCAGAGCTTTTTTGTTCCACAGAAAACAACAAACAAGGCCTTCATTCATTCATTCATTCATAATAGAGACTAAAGCAAATTTATAGAAAATAAAACTAGTGAATAACACCTTTAAACATTTGTATTGAGTAAAAGGAGCAATAAAAGTCCTGCAGAAAAGGAAAACCACTGAGCTGTAAATGGCTAAACATTTTTAATGATGTCTGTCGTTCTGTGGGTGACCAGCAGGACGAGGTGTTTACCGTGTTTTTGACTGTTTACGTTTTCCCTCTAGACTCCGCTGACTCTCAGCCAAAACCGGACGTCAGCCTGCCAAACATCAAGGCTGAAAATGGACAAGCCGGTGTCAAAGAAAGGTAAAACCAAAGCTCCCGCCTTGTTTATGCTCACACTGATGAAAGAACACCACAAAACGTGTAAAACGTCTGTGGCAAAAAACAAAATGGGGAGTTGACTGTCAACCAACTAAGCAGGAAGTGTTTTTGTGCAAAACAAGGAGCCGCAGGGATCAAGCCCGCAGTAAACAGTCGTAAACAAGAGAGAAAGACTTGATCTTTTAAAAATAGTTTACTCTTTGTTAGAGGTTCAGACCTCCTGTAATTGGCCGGTGGTGAGATGAATCATCTGTTCTGAGTCACTAGGACCAGTCCTAACTCTAACCATGTCCCTCGCTGTTTCCCTCTCCAGCAGCCTCCTGGTAAACGGAGTCCAGGCCACGAGACACGAAAACGGCCTGTCCACTAAAGGAGACGCTGCCCCCTTTGATGACTTTGTCCACCTCACAAATCAGGGCAACACCACTAACGGAGACAATTCTGAGACGAGCGTGGGCACCGAGCCCATCCTCTCCTTTGAAAGTGAGGAGTCTTTCATGAAGAAAGCAGGCCCCATGAAGCCTCAGCACGTTGCAGGTACACAACACACAAACCAATAATCTAAAGTGTGTGAAACTAATTAAAATGTGTTGACTTTTAGAGCCTGTGTATCATTCATGAATGCTGGAACTTGGTTGTTTAATAATCTTTATCAAAAATAAAATTTGTGTTTAAATTATAGCTAACAAATACGTCCTATACTACAATTTATAGTGTTAGAGCACCAGCCATAAGTGCTAATAGAGGCCAAGTAGCTTTGAATTCAGTCGAGCTCTGAGCCTGCTCAGTTTTATTCTCATAAACTCCAGTGAGAAATAAAAACATGACTAAAGATTTACTCTTGTATGAGGGAGAGGTGACACAAACATATTCCGTATAGGTATGAGTGCAGAGAGCAGATACAAGGACGTCATCAGGTTCTGTTGCTAGGCACACGTCTACACTAGTTATCTTTCACCTCCAACTTTTCTTAGATCTGGTCGTGAACTTTTTGTTTTTTTCTAGGTGTGAAACCTAGACTCAGGCCTAGTTCATGAGGAAATATAATTACCCAGTCCTCCACTTCCGATAATCTATAGAAACGCACCTGATGACCATGTAGGCTGTAAGGTTTTTTGCCAGTCCAAAAAGTGACAATGGGTGATTTAATTGAGCAGGATGACGTTTAGAGGTTTTGTGGACCTGACGCTGCACCGATCACAATTGTTCTTACTCAGTTTGCGGTAGCAGACCACGAGGGTTCCTAATGCGTGAGATCATTGTTTTACAGATTTCATTTGCTGTTTGATGCATCAGTCAACAATATACTGCGATTGTTCCAAGCTACAGCTAATAGTTGGAAGTTTTCCTCTGTAGAGGGGGTAACCCTTCACCTGATTGATCATGAGGATGCTAACGGAGGTTATGCTGAGAAAAAGACGCATTTGACAGAAATTTTGAATGTTTTTAAGGGTGTATTATGTTGGATTGTGGACGTTAGACTTATTGTGGACTAATATTTCATTAGAGCACATTTATTAGACCCATGTGGATGTAAAGAGAGCAGATGGCTTAATTCTGTCAACGGTATGAGGCTTTGAATGGTGAGTTAGACATTATTTAGAATTGACGAGTGGTTTGATGTAATAGCTTCCTGTCTGTTATGGCTGAATCCTTTTTTGGCATATATCTTTGGAATCACTAGAGTCACAGCTTACTAATGGTGTGTAATGTGTATACGTACATAGCAAGAGTGATGCTACTTCCCTTTAATCTGGACAGAAAATGCACATCTGCTTAACCAATCAGTCAACTCAAATGATACAAAAAAATCATACTAAATAAGTTTGACTAATAAGGAGCTCTTATGTTGCTCATTTTTAAGGAGCAACAAGTAAATGGTTGATTTTTGTACCTCGAGATAAAGATATACTGATTAAGATAGATTATGGGTCAGGATTAGTTGAGTGTGAGTTTATTGGACGAGGGCAGCACAAAAGACAATGCAACCATACAGAGGTTTTCTAGCCATGGGCTAATTTGCAAATCGGTCCTTGGTTGGACTTTTAGAGACAATCAAATTCTGCATCTAGTTTCCATGCTAAGCTAAGTCACTAAGCTGCTATACCTGCAGTTCTGTACAGTAAATATAATCAATCGTACTTAATTCGGAGACTTTGTAAAAGCGGCTACAGACCGTGTGGCAGAGTTACGACCAGGTCGTTGCAGACGGCCCATGCCTTTGTCCGCTGTCACTTTTCAAGAGGAAGTGATAGGAAATGAAAGCAGGTGTTGTCTTTAGGTGAAGGTAAGTCGCCCTTTCCGTAAAGCAACTATGAACTTGAGCCTGTACTCAATCAAGCGAGCAGGTCATCACCTTGGTGAAAGCGAGAAGTCCTCTGAGGAGAGAGGAAGGTGTGGCATGAAGAGTTCACTTACACTAAAAAAAGGACGGCGATGGAAGCAATACTGCAGGAAAGGTCGAGAAGAAGCGAGGTATCTCGATACTGTTGACAGCTTTATTCACCAGCTCCACTGACTCGGGCTCAGACCCAGTTAGGAATTCCAGAGGCGACGAGGAGCCCCGGTTCACGAGCGCTTCCCCGCCCGGGGTTTGAAACTGGACCCCAAAGCAATTAGGTGCTCTGCAATGCTGCACTCATCTCCATCGCAGCAGCAGCGTCAGCAGCACCTTTCCACCCGTTTGAAAGGTTTTAACTTTCACCTGTTGCTCTGAAGACAAGTGAGCAGTCCTGAGCACTAGACGACTGAAAACCGAACGCTTTTCTTTGCTAGCACGTCTGTCTCAGTTTCAGTTTTACCTTTCCCTTTCTGTAAACCTCGCCATAAAACCCAAACATACCGGCTTCTCATCTTCTCTCATAAATCTGGATATGTAAGATGAGTGAGCTGGCACGATTCATGTTTCAGACTGATTTAATATTGCTGCTCATGACGTCAGTTCAGGCACAAATCCAGCGTTTGTTAGCCAAACTACGACCCTTCAGGCTCCCTCGTGTTTAAAAGCAGCTAAAGATCAGATTTTCACATTTGTGACGTTCGATTCTAACATTTTCCGACTTCCAGTCATCTTTTTGTCTTTGTGAACGAGGTCATAGAGATTTATGGGATCTTGTCATGTGCAGCATGTTTTGCATTTAGTATTGTCAACAGGTCAGAGGTTTACAGACCGTGTCGTTACCCAGCTCAGCGATACTGACCTCTCTCTTTTTGTCTACAAATGAGCCTCTGTTGCGTCTGTTAGCGTGTGATGATACATCTTCTACTGCTGCCTCTCCTGACCCTTAACCCTTTGCCTTTTGCAGAAGTCCTGTGACATATTCTGATGTTGAAGGACCCGTTGGCCTTAGACGTCCCCTAGCCCTGCCAACGCTCGTGCAGCGAGCCCTGTGACCTGTGCCAATCAAGCATCTTCATCTGTTCTCCCGAAAGTAAACGCGCCGCTCTCCAGAGGACACGGGAAAATGACGTCGGATCACGACACGAGTGACTCATGCAAATGTGTTGCTGCACCCGGCTCAAGTGCATCAGCGTTATCGTTTTTGAAGATGGTTGTGGCACTGAAGCAGCGCGCCTCTTAAATACACATTCAGCTGATAAATAGTTGTTTTTTAGTTATTTAACTGAGAGTGCTTTTAAGACTGGACACATGTTTGTGAATATTGTAAATGAACCGGTCTGTAGCTGCTCTGCTTTGAGTAGATCTAACTGAAACCTGGGGTTTACACATCCTGGTTTGTGTAACTGGTTTTGTAAAGTTACAGAAACCTAAATTTTAAACTGCCTGTTGGCAACAAATGGCTTCTCTCTCTCTCTGTGTGTAAAGATTCTGCTTGTTTTAGTGTCTTAGCTCTGGCTGTATGCTACACTTGGATGTACTAATGATTTGGTCACCTTTAAAACCAGACATAATTTCTGTTCATAACACAAGAAAAGACCCTCGTGCTCACCGGTTGTGACTATCGTTCTTCACATGTTCAAGCACGGTTCAGCGTTTGTCATTTGCAGTGAGATTCATGGACTTGTAGGTGTTTGAAATGCGTGTAAATGCTATAAATATATTTTGATGTGCATTGTAAGATCAGTGGGATTATCTGAAGTCTTATTAAAGACAAACAGTCATCATGTTTGATTTTTCCACTCATGTACAAATCTTTGATCGCAGAATCCACCAAAAAAAAAAAAAACAACTTATCATTTGTTTTCAATTTACCAGTTTGGGAATATTTTGATCTTTGTTTATTCCCGTGGCTCAGCAGAACTTTGCCTTTTAGGGGAAAAGCTTACTGGAAGTCACGTGAAAAAAGAAAGATGCACGCTAGCCGTAAGAAACCAGACAATGTTCGGTTTGATGAACAAGACACACGCGTTGGCTCAGCTGTCCGTTGAAGTTTGGGTTTCCTTTTACAGGATCTCTACAGGGTGTGCATGCCACACTAGCTGCAGCCCCCCTTCCCTTTATTTCTGTGACCACTGGCAGGCCTGGCTCATGGTTTCCAGTCCGCTAGGCAGCTGAAGACACGATTTATGTTTCGCTTCAACCAAACGCGAAGACATGCCTCGCTGATAATCATGTAGAACTCGCGTGATTTAAATGTCTCCCTGCTGCTGTCAAATGTCCCTGCAGTGAAGCCCAGTTGACTGAAGGACTATAGCTTGTTCACAGTTTGTCATGTTGGGACGGCGTCTTAAATCCCAGCGGGTTATGGAAGATTTAGTGACCACGCATCAGGAAACTGACCCATATTCGTCCTCTACTTGTCTTTAGTTGTTTTTTTGTTATCTGCAACGTTGCCTCAAATTGTCCCTCGAAGACATTTTTTATTTAACTGAACAAAAAAAATTTGTAAGAAATGTATAAAAAAAAGACCTAAAATTGATTTTTTTTAATAAAAACTAAAACCCTGAAAGACTTTTCAAGAATTAATAATATGTGGCACCTGCCCCCCACCACCCTGCGTGGTTAAGTGGGTATAGACAATGGATGGATGGATAATGTGAACAAGATTTCAAGAAAATAGAACGGGCATCCAAATGTTGATACGAGCCAAAA
This sequence comes from Aphyosemion australe, assembly GCA_006937985.1. Classification (NCBI taxonomy): domain Eukaryota; kingdom Metazoa; phylum Chordata; class Actinopteri; order Cyprinodontiformes; family Nothobranchiidae; genus Aphyosemion; species Aphyosemion australe. The sequence goes on from SSNS01000034.1 coordinate 3,180,791, forward strand.
TTGTACAGTCAAACGTCCTTTTTATAAAGTAACTATTTTTCTGGCGATAGGGGGCGGTACATACCTAAATCATTGCAAGCAAGCAGTATTTTTGTGTTGGAGTAAGACCTTACCTACGGATGGCCATTAGGGTCAAAAATCCCTGGAAGCGCAATTTATGAACGAGTTCTTTGTCAGATCGTTCAACCTCCAGCAACATGACACATCAGACTCCCTTTCATCAGTGGCAACGAGTGAAGAGGTAAATGTTTAAAACGTTTATGAATGGCGAATGTTTTGTAACCGCTTGTTACAAATCAGTAAATGAGTTTTGTCCTCACGGGCTCCCATAGAAGGAAACATGGCGTCGCCCAGAGACTTAGACCTGCATCCATGTATTTAGACTCGATTTTTATGGTTATATGTTACAAAGCCGCCAATATTTTTCAACAATTCATTTTCAACAACATTTTGATGGATATATCTCCATAGATTAATGGTAAAAACTACACACCGTCACTTTAAAGACTACAAAAATTATTTTATGGTGCTTTTTGAAGTTACACTGCTGTAAAATAGTTCACATACTAAAATATATGAACATAAAGTCTGCTGGAGAGACTAATACCATTCTACACTTAAAATAATAAGTACAGTAATAGATACATATGTGTTTAATCCACTAATGCAGGGGTTCCAAAATTGGTTGTACACACAAGATTGTCTTCGCTGAGGTTGTGAGGTTAGCAAGATTTTAATTGTAAAAATACATTTATAAAATCCCAATAACACACCCTACAGTATAATCAGAACTCCATATAAAAGTTATAACTCTGTATGTCTGTAGAAAGATTGTAAATGATCACATTTAATATGTTTATGCGTGTAGGAGTTGGGGGTCCTGGCTTGTCTTGGACACGGGCAAGGGGGTCCTCAAAGAAAAGATTTTGGGAACCCCTGCACCAATGTGTACAAATTAAAATGCACTTATATGCAAGTTACTATTACTTAGAGAAAAAAGTACATAGTACTTAGATATTAGCTTATTAAACTTGTATTTTTGAGTTGTATGTACTTAAGCAGTAGTAAGCTAATTTCTAAGTACTTTGCACTTTTTTGTCTAAGTAATAGTAACTTGCATGTAAGTACATTTTACTTTGGTTCACATGTTTTTTTCAAATAAGGTTAACTAATCAGATTTTACAGTGTAGAACTGCAACTGGGGGGCCACAAATTCCTTAAATAAAATAAAACATATTTGTTTTCCATGAATAAAAAGTTACTATTAGTCCAATAAATCTATCAAACCCTGATATTAAGACTCACTATGTTTTCTGTAGCAGGAAGGCTGTAAAAGCTTTTGTTCCTGTTTATAACGTAAACACAAGCCGGTGGTGGTCCTCATGACTCTGCTGTAAGAAGCTGTATTTACTCATCCCACAAGAGGGTGTTGCACTGCTCCAGTGGAGGTGAGGTACTGTACATGAGACTTTTCTTCTGTAATCAGACTTTAGAGTTCTTTACAACCCTGTGCTGTGCTGCAGCAGTCGTGCAGCCAGGCGATCCCTGGTAATGTGCAGCACTTCTCAGAGGGGACCTGAGGATTAGTGGGAACTATATTTAGGGAGGTGTCACAGGGCCGCGCACCAATACAGCCTGGCCAGTGCCAGGTTTTAAAATAAGGTCTCACAAAAAAGGGTTAAAATGTCGCGGATCAAAAAGGCGAGTCGAAAGAGACGAGTTACAGACGAAAGTTCCAGGTGGTCCGATTGTCCTGGAATAGCCGAGCCACCTGGTCCTGCAGATCACACCCCCTCCTGTCATCACCTCCCTGCTGAGTTCATGCCAGTTTGATTGATGTGTGCATTATCTCCTCAGCATGAGGAGCTGAGGAGGTGTCACAATTCTGACTCTATTCTTACTCTCTCAGCACGCCGAGGTCAAGTTCTTCCCAACAAGGTTCAGATCAGTTAACAGAAAGACAACAATCGCTCGTGAGGATTTTATGAAGTTGTTAAACGTTTGTGTTCCTTGTGTAGAGAATGCACCCGTCCTCCTCCGGGGCACACGCCGTCATAAATCTCTGCACTTGAGGACTTGGAGGTATCCTGCAAATGTTTTCTGAAGGCGACTGTGGCCGCTCAGCCTCCATTTAAAACAGGATAGGTGTCCCACTCCAGATAAGACCACGGCTGTAGTCATGTGTCCATCACAGCCTTCAAAGCCCAAGAGCTCAACCTCTGCTTAGTGTTCCTGCTCGCCCTGTCTTTATCTTCTCAGCAACAGGCTCTGCTCACAGCTGCTCTCAGATGGCGGGACATTAGTGGAAGGCCACAGAATGAACGGCACTCACAGCAGTCCTGCTTCTTTATCCTCGGTGTAGCTGTCAGAGCGAGGCACCCTCTGCTATTGTGAGGAGTCACGGCACCGCGCTCCCACCCACCAGGCGCTCGCGGCCTTGGAGGCACAGAAATGTTCTCCAGGGTTGAAAAGAGAACCCAAGGTCTCTCATCGTAACAGGGTTGTGTGTGGGTACACAGCAGCTGTTGGATTACTCTTACTGTCTATTTATTGTTCCAGTCTGCTTGATGAGGTCCTTTGTTGGTGTGTGTTTCACTAAACCGCAGCTATTTTAGGAGTTTGACCTCTGGGATGCTTCCTGTACTCTCGTTTTATGATGGAAATGGAAAATATGTTGAGATAAAATTGGTTTGATTAATGATAAAGTTCACTGGGAAACTGTTTTTTACTGGTTAGTTTTAAAATATGATCGATCACTCTGAGTTTAACTTGCAGGCTAAACATGAAAATAGTCTTCTACCCCTATTTCCTGCATTAGCTGCAGATAGATATTGGACGGGGAAATGCTCAGATTAGAAAAGCCAGTCAATTGCACGTCATATTGTAAATTAACATTCATGGACTCGCCCATTTTGGCTCACGACGGGGATGTCTGTTTTAGCGTCCAGGAAACAGCAGAGTGCTTCTTGGATAGTATAAGCTAGCATTAGCATTAGCAACTCCACCACACGGCAGAACTCCTCCAGGCTGCAAAGCAAACAGAGTCGGTGGTAAAGTCGCATTGCTGTTAGCCAATCAGAGGCGAGGGAATGTATTAACCCTTTCAGACATAAACCTTAAAATGGCCTGTTACAACCCTCTTTAAGTGAGTGGTCTAGGAGATCAGGGTGTAACACAAAATAAAAGGAAGAGAAAAAAAATAGGACTAATAGTCCAAAAGACCCACGAACTCGCTTTGTATAAATAAAGAATTTAATACATAAAACCAGGAGTTTTCACATACCAGAACCAAAAGAGGGAAGTATTTTAACTTCAGGGTCTCAAGGCCAAAATAACAAACAAAACACCCCTTCTGGCTGAAACAGAACACAACCCTTCTCTAAGGATAAAAGAAAATTACAATGCCTAAGCTGCACTAGCTGGCCACAAAACAGAAGAAAAATGGGTATCAAAGAAACTGGCAGAGAACCCTTACCAACTTCCCAACTAACAAAACAATATGCTAATGCATCCACCAATTTACACCAATGTCCACTAAATTACACTGATATCACAGTAGCTCATGCTACTCAAGTTTTAACACCATCACACAATCACTGCCACAGTCTGTGCCCAGGGGTAAGGGGCGCGGCGCTGGCTGGCTGGAGCTTTTATGCAGGTCCACTGATGAGGAACAAGTGATCCCAGCTGTGCACCAGGGTGTGGCAGCCGATCTGCAAACAAACACAAAATAGGAAGCTCTCTCTCTCAAGAGAGCCCCTATAGGTCAGGGGACGTAACACCCTCCCCCATAAAAGATTTTTACACAGTAAAAATACAACACCATCACGGCACTCTTGAGAGTGCATCTGCGATCACATTGTCTGCTCCTTTCTTATGTTGTATGTTCAGGTTGTACTCCTGGGCAAGTATAGCCCAGCGCATTAACTGTTGGTTGCGATTGTACATCTGTTTCAGAAACACCAAAGGGTTATGGTCAGTATATACCGTAACCGGATATTTTGTTGAACCTACATAAACGTCATAATGTTGTAGGGCCAGGAGCATGGCTAATGTCTCCTTCTCAATGGTGGAATAGTTAAGCTGATAAGATTTAAATTTAGCTGAGAAGTAAGAAACCGGGTGGTTGAGGCCATCTGCTCCTTCCTGCAACAACACCGCTCCAACCCCAGCAGTGCTTGCGTCCACTTCCAGCTCAAAGGTTTTGGTGAAGTCCGGAGCTGCCAACACCGGTGCACTGCAGAGAAGAGACTTGGCGGAAACAAAGGCATGTTGACACTCAGCATTCCACACGAAAGGGTGCCTTGGACTGCACATCTGGGTTAGAGGAGCTACCACTGTTGAAAAGTTCTGGCAAAAACACCTGTAATAGCCAACTAAGCCCAGAAAGCGACGGAGCTCACGTCTGGTGGTTGGTACAGGGTAGTGTATGATGGCTTCTACCTTTGCGTTTACTGGACGTACCTGGCCGTGGCCCACTTGTTTTCCCAGATACGTCACCACAGCCTTGGCAAACTCGCACTTCGCCAGATTTAGTGTTAAGGAAGCTTGGGCCAATCGGCTGAAAACATCCCTCAGGGTGTTCATGTGATCAATCCAGTTAGATGAATAGATTACAATGTCGTCCAAGTACACATTACAGTGTTCAACATCACCCAACACAGAATTCATGAGACGCTGAAAGGTAGCGGGAGCATTGCACATCCCAAATGCCATTACTTTATATTGCAAGAAATGGTCTGGGGTAACAAAAGCAGAAATATCTGATGCCTTAGGGGTTAGAGGTACTTGCCAGTACCCTTTCAACATATCTAGCTTTGTTATGTATCCAGCTGCACCAATGCTATCTACACAGTCCTCCATGCGGGGCAACGGAAATGAATCTGAGGTTGTGACCGCATTCACCTTCCGAAAATCTGTACAAAAGCGGGTAGAACCATCTGGCTTAGGTATCAGAAGGCATGGAGAGCTCCACGAGCTATGGCTTGGTACAGCCAAACCATTTTCAAGGAGATACTGTACCTCTTGCCTCATCATTTCCCTTTTGAGGGGAGGGCAACGGTATGCATGTTGTTTGATTGGTGTTGCCCCACCTACGTCAATGTCATGCTGTAGCACAGATGTCTGAGAGGGTACATCTCCAAATAAAGCAGGGTAGGCCTGGATGAGGCCTTTCACATCTTCCTTTTCATCACTGGGAAGATAAGAAAGGTAGGCATTTAGAGTGTCAAGTATTACCGAATTTGAAAGTCGACCACAATGTTGACTTTCTCTCCATTTTTTTAAACCATCGTCATGGTGGAGGGGTACAGACACAAGAGAGACAGTAGTAGGTATTGATGTTGCTCCACCATTTAGGTCTTGGCATCCGTCTTCCCTGGACAGAAAAGGTTTCAACATATTCACATGACATAAGCGGGTTTTGCGCCTCCGGTCAGGAGTGTGAACAATGTAGTCTGTGTCATTTACTTTAGCTTTCACTTCATAGGGGCCTGCGAATTGGGCTGACAGAGAGGGGCCTAGTGTGGGCACCAGTATAAGTACTCTGTCACCCGGTTGAAAAACCCGCAGGGCTGTCTTTTTGTCAAACAGACGCTTCATGTTTTGTTGGGCAGCCGACAAAGATTTCTTGGCTAGTGAGCAAGCATGATATAGTCTTTCACGACACTGAGTGACGAAGTCCAGCACATTTGTTTGGGGTTGGGGGCCCGCAGACAAAAATTGTTCCTTCAAAACCATCAATGGCCCTCGTACTCTATGTCCAAAAATCAGTTCATTAGGGCTGAAACCAAGAGACTCTTGTTTCGCCTCACGAGCTGCAAACAGTAAGAAAGGTAACCCTTCATCCCAGTTTTTCTCAGTTTCAAAGCAGTACTTTCGAATCATTGATTTTAAAGTCTGATGCCATCGTTCCAGTGCCCCTTGTGATTGGGGATGGTAAGGGCTAGAGGTCAGGTGTTTGATGCCAAAAGACTGCAATGTCTGTTTAAACAGTTTTGATAGAAAATTGCTGCCTTGATCAGTCTGTATGGTTCTTGGCAGACCGAATGTTGTGAAAAACTTCAGGAGGGCTTTGCTTATAGCAGGAGCTGTGATTCTCCGAAGAGGAACAGCATCAGGAAATCGGGTCGCAGTACACATCATCGTCAAGAGGAATTGATTACCTGTTCTTGTTCTTGGTAGAGGGCCCACACAGTCTACCAAGACACGCTCAAAAGGTTCCCCAACAGCAGGGATGGGACTAAGGGGAAAAGGGGGTACTACCTGGTTAGGTTTGCCCACGATTTGGCAAACCTTGCACGTTCTACAATACTTGGCAACATCTTTCTTCAGGCCTGGCCAGAAGAAATGCTGAAGGATGCGGTCATAGGTTTTGGTAACCCCTAAATGACCGGACCAAGGGTGATCATGTGCCAGTTGCATTATTTCCTCCCGGTAGCCCTCTGGAATGACCACCTGGTATACCACCCCCCAATCATCATCACCACCCTCCTGTTGCAGGTCGGGTCTTGAAGCCCACTTCCTCAAGAGCAGCCCATCCTCCACCAAAAACTGGGGCGACAATCTTTTATCTTTATTGTTCACCCCTTCAAAACATTTCAAAAGTGTGTCATCGATTTTTTGAGCTTGGCTCAAACACTCACGGGAGACTGACAGAGAAAGACCCTCAGGTTTAATAGCTGGGCCCGGATCAACGGGCTTGGGGTCAGAAAGGCCAGATTCGGGTAGCCGGTCCTCTGTCAAAGCAGGTCCTAGAAAGGAGTCCCTCAAATTAGGGTCCTCCAGCTTACGAGCTTGGGACCTAGTAAGGACACTAGCAGAAAACACATCAGGATGGGAGCGGGACAGGTCATCTTCATCCAGCAGAGACTTTGGTTTTTCCACCACCACAGGCATAGGAAGCACTTTTTCCCCAGCAATATCATTTCCCATTATGAAATCAACACCAATAACAGGAAAGGAATCTCTCACCGCCACATTGAAGAAACCAGAGGCTAACTTTGACTTTATGAAAACGTGATGTAAGGGTACAGGTACATAGGCCATCCCAATCCCTTGTACTATTGTACTTGCATTACATGATGTATCATCGCTGAAGGGCAGTAGGTTGGACAGGATAAATGACTGGGAACCCCCTGTGTCCCTCAGAATTGTTACTGGTTTCTGATCTTCAGGCAATCCTGTCAAAGAGACAAAACCATCAAAGAGGAAGGGTTTAAAACACTTATCAGGTTCTTCCAGAGCAGGTGGTAAGGGTGAGGGACCAAGCGTTTTGATCAGGTTAACACCTTTAGCTGGTTTTGGCCCTTGAGGCACCTGTTTACGTTTAAGGGCCCAGCACTCAGAAACTAGGTGCCCCACCTTGTGACAGAAAAAACATTGTCTTTCGGCGTTAGAACTCTGGGAACTCTGGAAACTTTTGGTCTGTTGGTATGGTGGCTTAACCTCTTTCCTCATCTGGTCACGCGGAAAAGAGTCAGACTTGCTCACAAAAACGTTTTTGTGTGTTAAAGCAAACTCTTCAGCTAGGATAGCTGCCTCTTGTAGGGCACTCACTTTTTGCTCATTTAAGTACAACACTGTACGCTCTGGAACACAGTTTTTGAACTCCTCCAGCAAAATTAACTCACGTAGTGAGTTAAAGTTTGTTGCTTTACTTGCCTGACACCATCTGTCAAAAAGGGTTTCTTTTTCTCTGGCAAACTCCACAAATGTTTGGGTGGCGGACCTCCTCTGGGTTCTAAAACGCTGCCTGTAGGCCTCAGGCACCAACTCATAGGCCCTTAGTATGGCACTTTTGACTTTGTCATACACAAGACTGTCCTCTATGGTCAGAGCTGCACATACCTCCTGGGCTTTACCCACCAACTTGCACTGCAGCAAAAGAGACCAAACCTCTTTGGGCCAATGCAGAGCAACAGCAATGCGCTCAAAGGCATTGAAGTATGCCTCCACCTCAGTCTCTCGAAAAGGGGGAACCAATACGATGTTCTTTCCTACATCAAATGAGGAGGGTGCTGGAGCAGTGGATGGATTAACTGACACTTTAACTTCACTACTTTCAACCGGTTCAGGAGAAGGAGTAGGCGATTCAGGGGACAGTGTAGTGGACTGCAACTCCAGCTGACGTATTTTAATGGAGGTTTCGGCCTCTAGTTGCCGGCACTTTAGCTTATAATTTAGCTCATCTCTGCGTTCTTTCTCTTTTGCTTCAAGTTCAAGACGTACCAGACGTACCTTTAGGCGTGCACCAACACTAGGATTAGTTGACTCCACAGAGAATGGCTCAAACCGTGGTAGATTGCTGGGGGTTTTTCCTCCTCTGTCTCAGCTGTAGGGGTCCTTGCTCCATCCTCAGCAAGAGCGTCAGGTTGTTCTGCAGATTTAGTAACAGATGAGGCCTCCTCCTTGTCTTCCTCCTGCGGTAATACTCCTTGTTCAACCAGACCTTTAAATACAAGACATTTCAAATCACGTTTTAGCATACCCTTTGTCACAGTGATACCATAATGGGATGCAATTAAACACAAATCATCCTTTCTACACCGTTCAAACTGCTGTAGAGTGGGATCGCTCACAAACCCTAACAAATCAAACTGTGCCATGTTCAAGACGATCCCGGACGAGCCCCCACTTATGTTACAACCCTCTTTAAGTGAGTGGTCTAGGAGATCAGGGTGTAACACAAAATAAAAGGAAGAGAAAAAAAATAGGACTAATAGTCCAAAAGACCCACGAACTCGCTTTGTATAAATAAAGAATTTAATACATAAAACCAGGAGTTTTCACATACCAGAACCAAAAGAGGGAAGTATTTTAACTTCAGGGTCTCAAGGCCAAAATAACAAACAAAACACCCCTTCTGGCTGAAACAGAACACAACCCTTCTCTAAGGATAAAAGAAAATTACAATGCCTAAGCTGCACTAGCTGGCCACAAAACAGAAGAAAAATGGGTATCAAAGAAACTGGCAGAGAACCCTTACCAACTTCCCAACTAACAAAACAATATGCTAATGCATCCACCAATTTACACCAATGTCCACTAAATTACACTGATATCACAGTAGCTCATGCTACTCAAGTTTTAACACCATCACACAATCACTGCCACAGTCTGTGCCCAGGGGTAAGGGGCGCGGCGCTGGCTGGCTGGAGCTTTTATGCAGGTCCACTGATGAGGAACAAGTGATCCCAGCTGTGCACCAGGGTGTGGCAGCCGGTCTGCAAACAAACACAAAATAGGAAGCTCTCTCTCTCAAGAGAGCCCCTATAGGTCAGGGGACGTAACATGGCCATCTGGATTTTTCCATCCAATTTTAGCAATTAAGTCAATTTTTGTACTTATGAATCGATTCAGTTCGATTCTTGGAATTTTTATAAGAATTGATTCAGAATTGATTTTTCGATTTTATCAACACAGCACTAATTCACTTGGCAGCAAACCACCTCAACAACAGATTAACAGCTAATGAAATGTAGCTTTAGCTGTATTGCTAACAAACGTGTGTGTGCGTGTTTGTGTGTGTGTGTGTGTGTGTGTGTGTGTGTGTGTGTGTGTGTGTGTGTGTGTGTGATATGAGAACAGCCGTTGGGACCCTGGAGAGCAGAGTGTGAGCAGAAGGAAGGGGGAGTTGGGTGTGTGTGAGTGAAATACGGCCTGCCATGCAACAGTGGAAAAGCATTTGTTTAGTGGAAACTAACATCTGATGCATCTTTCTGTTTCACACCCCGCAGAACAAAAAGGTCATCCCCGTTTACGCTAACGGATGGGGGCATAAATGAAAAAGAAGACTGAAAAATGTACAATTATTTACATAAACTAAGAAAACAGACAGGTTTCAGTTTTATAATGCTGCAGGAACGCTGTGGTGTGACTCAGAAAAACTAATTTCCCTCCGGTTTGTAAACTAAATTCTGGCTTTCAGCAAACGCTGGAAATGCAGATTTTAACAGTTTGTGTTGCTTTCAGCACGAAGTAAATAAAACAACATTTACAGACACAAGTGGTGAAATCCCATTAATATTTTGCTGCTCTTTTTGTTATGATCTGTAGTGAAAACCAAAAGTTTAAGATATAGATGTTTTTGTGTCATTTTCAAATAAAGCTGCACAGAAACAGGAAATGATCACCAGCTGTTTTTGGTATGGGATCTAATGTGAAAAATAGGATGCACAAGTGCACATAAAACACAATAAGCCACAATATTAAAACCTTCTGCTGTAGCTTTTCCACCGGCTACTGAAACGACATGGACACGGGCCCTCTGGGGATGTGCTGGGATGGGGACTGGCATCGGGAAGCAAGCAGAGGATCATCTTTGTCCTGCAGGTTGCAGGATGGGATGATTGTGCATCAGGGATTCTCTGAGGCTCATCCAGCAGATGTTCACTTGGCCTGGAAGCTGGATTTTTTTTTTTTCAAAGACCAGGTCATAAAGATTTGTTATTTTATTCCTATAGCAGGTATGGCACACATTTATGGCATTCCAGCTAAAGCCTTTTCTCATTTAAATGACATGTTTGACATTTCCAACCAGGATCGCTTTACATAACAGGTGAAACTCGAAAAATTTGAATATGGTGCAAAAGTTCATTTATTTCTGTAATTTAACTTAAAAGGTGAAACATATATGAGATCGACTCATTCCATGCAAAGCCAGATATTTTAAGCCTTTATTTGTTATAATTGTGATGATTATGGCTTACAGCTGATGAAAACCTCAAATTCAAAATCTCAGACTATTAGAATATTGTGAAAAGGTTCAATATTCTAGACTCAAAATGTCACACTCTAATCAGCTGATGAACCCTGCAAAGGGTTCCTGAGCCTTTAGATGGTCTCTCAGTCTAATCCAGCCTTTCCACTGGATGCGTAAGCAAGCTCCCTTTCCACCGGGAGCGTTTCAGACACGAAACGCCAGTGAAAGCATTCCACGCAGCTGGTCCCGTGAGGTCACAAAATGACTGAATTGCAGGACCATGCATGATTTTGGCAGTTCATGCAATAACAAGCAAGGAGAAAGAAAACAGCATGTATCCAAAAAGGTCTGGTTTATTTTCTGTTCAGGTAATGGCATATATATATATATTTGCTAGTTAAAGTAACGAGACAGTTATTTTATATTTTAATCTAGAGCTTTAACATTGATCTCAGTGATTATTGGGTTAGAAACTTGACCAATTTCCTATTTGACACCACTCTGCAGCCCTCTGCTGACCAAACACCGCACTTGATAGTCTTGTGGAGCGGGTAGGTGTTCTAGGGGGTGCTCTTATACCTGCTTTACGGCTGTTAGCTGTAATGCTAGTGATTAGCATTTTCAGTTTGCCGATTGTCAATAAAAAGCACAAGAAGAAGAAAAATAAGAAGTTTGCTTTTTCTGTTGGGGTCATGGTGGAACCTGGAAGTAAAAGTAAGTGAGCAAAGAGCTAAAACCAGAGTGAACATCGGCGCGGCCTACACTAGATTGAGGGAGCTAAAGTAGGCTACGAAATCACGGACTGATGGTGACCTGGCTTCGTTGCTACTGGACTTGTAAGTAATAATATTTTTTGTCCAACAGTGTGGATCTTTTTACTTTGTGGTTTATTTTAATATTAGTTGGCTCATGCTAGTGTTAGCTCGTTGTTAGCGCTAGCTACAGCAGACTGCTGCAGGGTTGTTTAAAACTGTTGTAATTCCACTTTCAACCAGTAGGGCAAAGGAGCAGGAAACTGCTCACTGTTACTTTCAGCAACTGGAAATCTGCACGTCACTTTTATTTTGAAAGTTTTGGGATGTTTTACACTGCTTACGGGTTTGACTTCCTGTCTGGCCTGATCTGAACTGCAGAGTTTGATGCATTCTGAAAGCGTAAAAACGCAGATAAAAAATAGACTCAAAGTGCTTCTGGGATGCATCCAAAACGGAACGCTTACGCGTCCGGTGGAAACACCCGGTAAATTGAAGTTACTGAAATAAATGAACTTTTGCACAATATTCTAATTTTTAACTTTGTAATCATTCAAATTTTGACAATAGCTCAGTATTAAACTTACCCCAGAAAGCATCTAAAGGTCTCTAAAACGTCTTTAGCCCACTGATCTGTGCAGAAACTACCCGCTGACCTGATTTACTGAACAGTTTCCACTTTTCCCTGTGGAATTGTAAAGCTTGTTCTCCCTCACAGAAATATCAATCCCCTCCTCTGCGCTTCGTTGTGCTTATCCCTTTTTTCAGATTCTATCTCTTTTTCGTCACACAGCAGAGAAACCCAGCTGGAATGCACCGTGGTCACATTTTAAACTTCAGAGTTGTTTCTGTACAAATGACTGAATGATGTTTACTGTTGCTTTTTTTTGGCTTGAAAATTTCATGTTTTGTTCATCCCAGATTTTATTTTGCTTAACTTTACAGTCAGTAACCCAAAACCTTCGAACTGAAAGAGTACCAAATCTAATGTTTAACAGAAGTTAGTGAAACCTGAAACTGCTACCTGACCTAAAGCAAAACTCCTCTTCCATGTGAAACTTTTTGGTGTTTTTTTTCTGCTTCATCTTTGCAGATCAGCACAAAATAAAAATAAATGGCAGCTGCATGCAAAACATCCACAAGGTCACCAGATCAGGTTTCTGCCGTCACCCTCCTTTTTCATTTGTAAGTTAAAGGATGGATTTTGATGGATCCATCGTGATTAGCCTCCCAGCAGGCGTCTGACCTGCTCGTCTATTTGCTCTCTGCCCCACAGTCCTGTGCAGACTCTCATTTCAGTGGCGGTAGCTCAGCATGGCAACTCACCCAAAAGCTGCAGAAGTCCACTTCTGCTGCTCCATCACTTTCACACCTTGTGCTGAGAAGCTGCATGTTATATAATCTCTTTAATTTGCTTCAGACTGCTGGATTTAATGTGTCCTGAGGAGGTTTTTGTCTTTGCCTTGATTTTGCCAAATAAGGAAATATGGTTGGCTTCAATTAAGCTGCACAGTTGGCAGTTGAAGCGTAACCTGGTTCTGGTTAGGGGAAAAAAATGGCTTTGGACTTGAATTAGTTCTCAGAGTTGCATAACTCTGATCCAAAAAGCCAAGAGAGACTGCGGGGAGCCAGAGAAGTGCTGCTCTACCTAAACTCACATAAACCTACATGCCTGCATTTGGAGGGTTTTGGAATTCAGCAGAAGTGACATCCAGAGTGCATTTTGATTGTTTTTGTTTACGTAAAGGAGAGGACAGGAGCAATGTAGTGTGCAAAGTGTTTTTCTTTTTTTATAGTTGATTGTGCAAGAAGATCACACAAGTGCAGTCTAGATGTATATGATCTTAAAAATAATGACTTTTAACAAAAATGTAAAGTTAAGCTAACGGTATCTTTGTTTAGGTGAAGGAGAGATAAAAGTCTGGTTACATTTACTTATTTGCATCCACAATAACCACATCTAACAACATACTAGTATGCACATTTACTATCCACCTTATTCCTAGCTCCCATGAGCCCTTGCGTGAAATCTGCGATGGACTTCTGCTCCGGCGTTGTTTACATGGAGACTGTAGACAGATGATGCAATCAGTTTGTGCTAATCCACTTTATATGGGCTTTTTGGAGACATAAACTATGTGGGAACGCCAGCTGTCACAGCGGGACACAGTTACAATCTCTCTGCCTACTGTAGTAGAGAGGTGGAGGATGATATGAAAATCTGGCCAAAGCTAACATTTTAGCTACTTTCTTAACTCGGTTGCATCCGACAGCGAGGCAATGAGCAATCTTAAAAGCTCTGAGGCTTTTCAGTACACAATTATAAGGTTGGTCATGTTTGTTGAAAGAGGTGGGACACAATCTTATTTACTTAAAAGCAGACGTAGAGCCGAGTCCGAGCCTTAAATCCCTCATCACCAAGCCTGGGTCATAGCTTCTACATCAGGTGAAATACAAACAGCAGGTTGTTCATGTATTATGATGGGCTTAATGATCATTTTCAATGCATCACTTTAAACAATGAGTTCTATTTTAATAATTTGTCTGCTTGTTAAAAGCATTATTTTAGGGTTAAACGTCAGTGTGCATTCAGACAGGGAAAGAACAGGTCCTCATGCACTGTTGGACAGCGGAAGTGGAATGCAGCCACACTCTCTCTAAGTCTGAGGTTCATGTTCCAAACATCGCTCCTGTAGCCACAAATGAAACTTTCTCTGGTTGTTAGTACAACTGGAGGTATGGTTAAACGTAAGAAGACGTGTTATTAAAAAAAGGTGCAAAAACAGCACAAGGAGGTCGCAGACAGGATAAAACATGTTAAACACCCCTCGAAAAATAAAAAACAGTGCAGAAATTATGAGAAGGTGAACGTGATGAGTTAACAACTAGTCTGAGACCAAAGTGGGTAGCCGCCTTCTTAAATTGGCTCTACTCTCAAAAAATTAGTAACAGATTGTGTAACTGTTACTTTCTGAATCTTAACACAACTGTTAAATTCACATTTCATGATTATTTAATCAAAGAAATGAAGAAATTCCTGCTGGACCTGACCCCTGGATACAGTGGAAATGCTACCATGCTACTGCTGGTATGCTGTGTTATGAAGGGTTGATTAGACTTAGCTGCTCATACTAGCCAACTAACTAGTGGTCCAGGAAGCTATTTACAACAGGTAAGATATTTATAACTTTGGCATAGAAGAACTTTTCTAAAAGGCTGAGATTGTGTTTTAAAATGCAGTCTGTGGAGCATCTATTCTCATAAATAAAGAGTGAAAACATGTATGTGATGTTTTTATTTGCTTTATTTAAGAGAGATGATGCTCTGTTCCAGCAGTCTTCAGCTAGAAGACATTAGTTCAAATTGTTTATCTGATCATCTGCCAAGTTTCCGATTCTGTGCTTTTAAAAAGTTATAATTTACTGTAGGAGTCCCAATAGAAAATGTATTTGTTTCCTGCTAAAAATAGATCAATAATCCTCCGTCCTGCACAAAGCAGAACATGTCCTCTTTTTTCCTCCTTTATGCGTTAAAAACGGGGACGCTGGTTAGGGTGCACCAGAACCAAAAGTTCTCCACATGTGGTCTTCATCTGGTGTGAAAAGGGCACTAAATCAACTGTTAGGGGAAAAAATCCTCAAACAGTCTGTGGAGCTGTGGGGGGATGAAAAACAAAACAAAAAAAAACTGCTGGATGGAAACTGAAACCTGGAGGTCCAGTGCCAAGGTGCTTCTTTTAATAAGTGGTCTTTTAAAAAGACCCCGCGATCATAAAAAGGGATTTTCCCACAGAACAACGATGCATCGTGCTCATACGGACGCTGACAGGATGTGGAAGTTGTGCAACATCTTGTGTTTCAATAGAACCAAGGGAAAAATGTTACAAGGTCGAGAACTGGAGGAGGACCAGGATCGGATCGATCTGCATCCCCGACAGGATCAAAAATCTCCACGGTCCCATTTAGGTGGATATAGTGTGGTCCAACTGGCTGGGGAAAAGTGCCATTGTACATTTTGGCTCGTTTTAGGTAAAAAGCAGTTTCACAAACAGCTAAAATTTCTGCCAGTAGCCAAAAAAAAAAAAAGTTGGACCAACGTTTGACTTTTGGCGCCAAAACAAATTCCAGCCATTTTATTGGACATATGTAAAGCGACTGCAGGGATGAGACCGTAAACTCCAAGTCTGTGCCCTTCCAACAAACCTGTTGATTTCATCGTCCGAGGCTTTAAGTTGTTTACGACAGGAACAATCTCAGAGTGCCTCGCGAGTTTATAAAGGTGTCGTGTGTCCCCGTTGCTATTCTGGAAGCTTTGTGAACTCCACAGGTTTGGATGTAAAGTCAACTTCCAGCTCTCTCTCTCTCTCCCTCAACGGTCGCCCTTCCAGAGGAAACGGAGAGGAAACTGTAAAACGCTTCTGTTGTGTGTTTGTACACAGCGAGATGTTCTCAACATGAGCGAGAGAGTGTCAGATCGTGTCTGACAGCGTCTTTGCATTTTGTGTTCAAGAGCGTGCACGGACAGGCGTACATGTGTCTGCAGCACAGATCAGATCAGACAGGGATGGAGGGGAAAAGAGGGGGAAATACCGCTTAACCAACCCTTGGAGAAGCATCAAAAGCTATAAAAGTAGTTTTGTATCCAGGATCCCCGAAACTTAAAAAGACAGAACAGAACAGTGGCTCCATTCAAACCGAACCAACCCCCCCACCCACCTTGTTTTCCTCTGGCACCAGTTTAAATGAGTAAAAATGAGACCACACTTCTTTAGCAATCACGAAACGTTAGAAAAAAAATCACGAGAGCGGAAAAGGACGTTTTTAACCTTTTACTCTGAAAGCTTAGCCTACTGTGTTCTAGAATTTAGCAACAATCTTTAGTTTTACTTTTGCTTTTTTCCCATTGAGGGAAACTGTCGAAGCTGCTGGGCCTCACTTTTTCCCCGCGGAGATTTTTTTTTTTTTTTAGTTGTGAAGGGAACTGGAAATGTTTCCATCACCTGAATGAGAGTGGGAGAACGAACTTAGCTCTGCTAAGCCGCCTGTCTTCTGTCACTTCTGCTTTCCAGCTGGATGAGTAACATCTAAAAAAAATCAGAATCTCATTAAAACACAAAAAACAACAAACACTGTTCAAATGAAGGCATACGTGAGAGCAGAGGAACCACAGGATAAGCTAAACCACAGCCTGATATTGTTCTAGAAAGAGTCTGGTTTTGGTTAAAGTAAGTAATCCCTGTGTTGTTGATGGGCTCAGGGTGAGTCATTTTATCATTCCCCTAATAAAACCTCATGGTTAAAGTCACGAAACGAAGCGCAGAAACAAAACATGCTGACAACGTTAAAACAAACCGGAGGAGAACTGGACTGACTTTTTCAGGGAGGTGTTGCATTAATTAAGCTTGATCAGATAAAAAATGCATATAAAAATATTAAACCATTGACTTTATATATATATATAAGCTGGACAAACCCTCCGCGCAGTCCCCCGTAGGTTTCTAAAGAGCTGCATTGGGCAGTGGGCGGTTCCCACCACCGCCATCTTGGCCGTGTCATGCATCTTGTCACTCCCAAAAAATACAAAAATGGAGTTGACAGCAGAACTTTGAGGGTGGGGGCAGATGATTGATACTCATCAAACTCTGAGCCGATAGCTATGAGCTAACTGAGCTAACCGAAGCTAACGGAGGTTGGCGGGCATTTTTAGCCAGAAAACAGCAGTTGAGTAACATTGCTACCCTCTGGTTTCCAGGCTGTAACACTTTTAACATGGGGCTTAAAGTGACAGTGTGTATTTTCCTGGCGATAGGGGACAGTACATACATTTCAGGGTAGTTTTTACACCATATCGCTGTGACTGTCGCTAGTTTAAAAAAACATTACGGTAAATGCTACCTGTCGAGGAGAAAGCATGCGACCTCGGCGTGACTCCTCAGACTTTGATAGTCCTTCAGTTAATAGAGTTTTCTACAGTAGCTAAAAATAGATTGTCGCAAAGCACTCTGGGGCGCAGGGTCATACAAATAAGCTAGCAGTTATAATGGATTCCTATGGGTCTGAGTCGCTCCGATCTGACTAAAGTTATTTTAACGTCTCCTAAAGATTTTCAAACAGCAAGGAACTTGACGCTGCTGCTGGGGGAGGTGCTAATCGGACTCTAGACGCCCAGATCACATGTTGGTATGTTTTTCTCCGTCAAAACAACTTTCTCCATTTTATGCCTTCATATCGATGTCAAAACGCTCTGAAACTGTATAGTTTCTATTGTTAATGCGGCTTATGAGTATGACCCTACCCAGAAGCCTTTGCGTGGTGACGTCAACCGTAGAATACCCTATTCCATCAAGAGAAAGCAATGCTGATGCTAGTTTTCTGGTGGTGTAGGTTCCGCATCTGCTCGGGGTCCTGAGCTTGCTGATGATGTCACACTACGGCAATACCACTTGGCCAAAATATATTGCATGTCTATTTTGATTCTGTTTTTTCACATAGGTTTTGGAAAGAGTTTAGCAGTTTTGTTATTAAATTCATGTTTCTTACCGTCTAAATGTAACGTCTAAATGTAACGTCTAAATGTAACGTCTAAATGTCGAACTCGGTAACGTAACTTCCGTAAGTCGTATGTCCAGCCAGTCATCTATTGTGATGTCATCAGCAGGCGCAGGCATAGATATCATATATATCGCTAGATGCCTTAACTGGGGCCGTTTCTCAATATGTGTACTTGTCTGTACTTGTGTACTCGCGTCCTTGTGAAACGTCATCAACGATGGTCCAAGTACTGTTCCAATCCTAAGTACATATAATGGCAAGTTCGCTCAAAGTTCCCGGATATGTTCTTGCTCCGCCCATTGTATCGAGGATGCACTGATGCATCCTTCTGCGGACTTGGGACAGCAAAGTTTCCCATAATGCATTGCGCCGCTAACCGTTATACTCCGAACGGCAGAGGAGAAAGCTCATAACTGTTGTGTTTTATATCAGAAATACAAATTAATCAATATAAAGTTGTCTGTTATTGTAAATAATTGCGTATAACCTGTAAAATTTGCTGTGTATTTGTTTTTTTCTTCTTTCAGACTCTTCACGATCCCTCAAAATGCTAATGAGCTAACCCACTATCAAAATAAAAGCATCTTTGCTTTGTTTTGATGAAAAAAAAAAAACGTTTTTTCTTCATTTAAAGGAACTAGGGGCAGGATCTTTAAAAAATCTGTAAAAAATTAAACATGTATGTTCATTTTTTCAAAGCTAATGGGTGATGAAGCGTTATAAACCAAAAAGAATGAGGCCACCCATGTATCGTTCCATTTTCTTGAACAGGCCGTTTGCTGCAAAATGCGCTGCAGTTCAGTCACGAATTTCCCGCGCTGCCCTACGGATGTGGCGTCAATTGACACTGCTTGCGCGTTCACGACAGCTTCAAAACAGAAAGAAAATGTGTTCGACACTGCAGATCGGTAGGTGGCGCTATTGCACCGTAAGTTGCTTGCCAACCGCCAAACTCCTAAAGAAGAACTGTGGGAATGGATTCTACTGCAACCAGCAAACGACCAAGCGTGGCACAAAGGAAGTTTATTCAGCGGCATCTCGTGAGTCAAAAACCAAATATGGTAAAAGACAGGCAGGGACCCGAATCTATATCAGATATGTGATTGACGAATGGAGGCTGCTTCAACTATATCTGGGACTCAAAAAGGATGCTGCCATGGCTCATTTCCTAGTGAGCAGGTAAGAAACATTATAGGTTGTGTTTAGAGATGATGACAATGATCTGACCTCACCGATGACTCAGAGAGAGCTAGCGTGCAGTAGCATTAGCTGTGATAGTAGCATTAGCTGTGATCAGGGCTGCAGCGTGGATTGCCTGCCGCAATATTGTCCGTGAGAGCGGCGGGGAGTTGCCTTTTCAGCGTGAGATATTGGAGGTGTGGTGTGAGAGCGTGTGAAGAGGGTCAGGTAATGGTATTTTTGTGTTTGTGTAACATAGCCGTCTGTGCACGCTCCCGTGCTGGGCTGCAGTTACTCGCAGAGCCGGGCGCGTCGCTCGTGAGCATCGTTTCTTTTTTCCTGCCTCTAGCTCCTTTAACAGCAGGAAATGCTGATATTTTATCAGTTTTGATGAAAAGTGGACCAAATATAATACAAATAATACGTTTTCATTGTTTTTTTGTCATTTAAGGAACAGACTAGACTTTTATTTTTATGTCAGGTCGTTTTTTTTTTTATCGTAGCAACAAGCAGCGCTTGTTGCCGTGAGGCAAAGAAGTACGCTTGTTCCAAATGCCGTCCTCGTCCTCCCGTACTCGGCAGAACGGACTTTCTGGTGTACTAGGCAAGAACACACTTGTCAAGTACACAAGAACGTATTAGCGTCCTTGAGTATTGAGAAACGGCCTGGGAGTCAACAGCATCCCTACACGGCGGCCATCTTACTTCGCACAGCTTACGTTCCGTTCTCAATGGTAGCAGATGGAAGGTGAGTGAACAGCTTAAACAAAAACACTCTTAACTCGATTAAATATTAACGGATTTACAAGCGGGTTGCATTATTACAAACCTTATAACACGTAGGCTTGAGACGATATACTTGCACCCTTTTAAATTAATGGGCCAAATCTGTCATATTTCACTGCCACATCTCTGGCGTTTATAACAAACCCAACTGTTTGAAAATCGGTTGAAAATTGATCAAGTTACAGTTATTTAAGTAGTACATGCACCATTGACACCAATGTTATGAAAGGGGGCAGCTGTCCGAAGTAAGATGGCCGTCTGCTTAGTAATGCATTATTTAACATTAACATTATAATTAAATACTTTATTTAGTAGTTTATTAATGCTTAATAATGCACTAAGTAATATGATAAATTGACCCTTGTTTGTAGTGTTGTAGTGCTAAAATACACAGAACAGTTTTCTTTTTCTTTTTCTCAAAGTATACTCTCTCCAGCCACTAGAGAGCAATCTTTCAGTTTCATTAAAAAACCTTCGTGTTTGATTCTTGTGTCTACTTTACCACACCTCATCACATTAGTCAAAAATACATTTTTTAATGTATTTTGCGTGAAGATTAGGTCTCTCAGAAATCACAATTCTGAGCTAAGTAACAGAAAATGAAACAGAAATCAGAGCCAGATGGGATTCTGGCACATCAAAAGTGGTTGGGAGCAAATCCAGGAAAAGAACTCATCACCAAAAAGGGATTTTTCTTTGTTTGCGTCTCTCAGATATCCTGTCTGCTCTCAATTAGGACCGTCTATCGCTGTTGTTTAGTAGGTGAAAAGACCTTTTAGCCGTTATCATTCAGAGTAAAAGCAGGTTTTAGGACTGAAAGGCCATTCGAGCTGCTGTTACTCCTCCTATTGGCTCGTCTTTCCCCCCCTCAATAAATATCAAACAGTTGCCCATATTAGAACAAAAACCACTGGCATTTTAGAAAATTTCTCTCTTATTTAATGGTGTTAAAAGAATTTGGAAGACTTTATGATGTCAATAGGCTCCAGCTTTAGAAAATCTGTTTCTTTACTTTGATCTTTATGGAAATTATTTGAATTTATCCATTAAAATTTAATATTCCTTTTGCTTTATTTATAATACAAAGCCTCTATTTAGTAGCCTACTACGAATCAATAAAGGATGATTCGGAAAACATCGGTTCGAATAACTTGTTTACTCCGACACATTTATGTTTCCACAACAGCTGGGAATCTGAGTGTCTAAAGTAATTAATCCAGCCCTGCTGCATTCGTCTGCACTCGACGTGTTTGTCTGAGGTAGTCTGGCACACTTTCTAGACAATGATTTCCCTGAAGACTTCACTCATTAAAAGTTTGCCCTGAGCATGGCTGCTCACCTCCTGGGACCTTTTAAACGTAACAAGCCTATTCTTGTTCTGATATGCTCAGAACTTCTACTCAGATACTGTTGATCATAAACAATTATAGCTAGTGGTTTGGTTGATTTTGGATAATGAAAGCCAATTGAACTGAATTAAATGACAGACTTTACTGGCCTTTTGCAGATCGTCTTGGATTGAGTTCCTATGACACAGCCAAAACTAAGATGTTGGACAAGCACTGCTCAAGATGCTCAAGATGTATAATCAGTGCAATATTCAATATCAATACATAAAAGAATGGCAGTAATTGTTCAGCCCTACTTTAGACTGATTAGTACAACTTGAAATATATAATCTGTGTTTTGTTGAATTACTCCATGTCCCAGTTTGATGTTTTGTTTACCAGTGATTGTAGGACAATGATCTCCGCATTTGACCCATCCCCATGGTGGGGAGCGGTGAGCTGCAGCTGTGGCCGCGCTCGGGAACTATTTGGTGGTTTAACCCCCCAATCCAACCCCTTAGTGCTGAGTGTCAAGCGAGGAGGCATTGGGTCCCATTTTTCAAAGTCTTTGGTATGACCCGACCGGGATTCAAACCCCGATCTCCCAGTCCCGGGGCGGACACTCTACCACTAGGCCACCGGAGCTGGTTTGTGTTGTTCTTGCAGAATGTTCTTGACATATTACTTAGGCTGAATTTTTTTCGAGGAATATTTTGTGATGTGAAGACTTTCCAGGAGTTCTGCACTTGGGTATTGGTTCTTGGAGTATGTACGGGCCTCAAAAGTGCAGTAGACGATCTTGGAAAAAGCCGTCCAAGCAAGCTATGTTTTGAAAAATAACAATTCCAAGGTCCAACCCCCTTTCTTCAGGCTCCCCCTTGAGTGACAAAATCTGATGGTCGCAGAAAATGGTATAACACTAGATGCAACTGATAATGTCAAACAACTTTGAAATTAACCGACGTGTTCGACCTGTAGTTAGCATGTTTTCGGCCATAATTCCTAACTTAACACACCTACGTAACCGTATATGTTAGGTAATGTCACCAGGTGTAAAAGTGGATATCTGAAAAACAAGAAATGATCATTTTAGATCCAGTTTGCTTTTATTGCATTTGTTTGGTTGTAATACTGGTTTGGACCACAGAGTGGTGCTACTCCTGTGTTTAGAGGTAGAACGTTCCAGAAGAAGATAAAGCCTCGTTCCAGTGCTATTGCGCACATTTGATTCTGAGAAAGCCAACGGAGGACATTTTGAGCCGAGACGGGTTGGAAAAGAATGTTTTAAGCCACTCGAATGAATATTTGAGGATCTCGAAGTGCCACTGCCATTTTATGTTTGCCATTTTATTGAGAGTAAAGAACCCTTTTCATTTGAAGTTTTTTGGTCCATTTAACCCGGCTTCACTAATATAGTGTGGTCTATTTTTAGCTTTCTTGGTTTATTCTTATCTTTCATTTGACAGCATCTCAGTGCCCCCAACCATCTGTGAAAACAAGAGTTTAAAACTTCTAGAACTCGACCCGAAACTCCTCCCGACCGCTCTCTCTTCTCTGCCGATCTGCTTCAAGCTCAGAATGCACGATTCGTTCACATAGAGGGGTGTGTGCAGAGGGGGGAGGGACATTCAAAGGGCAGTTTGATTGATGGATCACGATCCAATCATTAAGAACGGGACGTTCACAATGATTGGATGATGTTTTTCCAGAATTAAACATTTCAGAGGTAATTAAAATTATTCTTTTTTTTTTTGTTTACAAAACGTTTAATTTAGTAGTTGCCATGTTTTTGGTTAAAAGAAATTTAAGCTATATGTCAAAAAATGCTCCGGAAAAACATCCCCTACTGCACCTTTAATCCGAGCCTGTCCCAGACCATCCTTAACCTGAGGCAGACCCAGAAATTGCTGAAAATAATCCTCTTTGTCCTGAAAATTTCTTGGATTCTTTCCAGAAGAGGTGGAGATCATCACTGAGAAAAGGGGTGTGTCTTCTGGGTTTGTTCAAAACATAAATTTAAAGAGATCAAATGATGCTCCAGTTTTAGTCCTGGTCTGCGTTTTAATTATCCAGGGGACAATGAGCTTCCCTCTCCTTCAGCCAACTAGATAATTAAAGGGTGTTCTTCTCTACATCAGTTATTTCAGTCATCAACAGCCAGCAGAAGGTCTTTTGAGGTCAAGATGAGTAAGCAAAAGTAACCGTAGGAAGAAAATGAATTGCAGCTCTGCAGCATATTTTCTACTGGAATTCCAGCTGAAGTTTCATTTAACACGTAATTTTCTACACAGCGGGAGGTGAAGCACAGCTTCAAAGGCGATGATTTATCACATATTTTAATTTCTCTGCTTATTTTACTCCATGCCCTCAACTTTGTCCATCTTAGTGAAATGTGTGCAGCAACGACGGATATATATTCTATAAGATTCCAGAAAACTACTGTCTTTTTGAAGGATTTTCATCTCAAATATGATGTTTAATGCAACGCAGCAGATGTAGCCTCAAGGAAACAAAAGCCACCTAATAAAACCAGCTGAAGCTAACGCCGCTTGCGCTGCAGTTTCATGCCGTGCTCTGATATATTCGCTCAAATCCGACTGCATCCCATTAGAACCTAGAAGCGCCTTCACGACCAGCTGTGTCCTGGATGTATTCCTTTAGCTGATCCAAACATCTGGGCTAGAGCGAGTCAAATTTTCCGTTCCTCTACCAGCTACTGTTGACATGTCATGGCATGCCTTAAAGAAACTAGCTTTACTGTGCTGGAGGAGCTGTTAAACAGGAAATCGTCACAGGCTGTGGCTGCGCGACTACGGCTGTGTGTGCAGAAAAAAACCTGTCCTCTCGTAAACCGACATTGGAAGTGACATCTGTGAAGAGGGCTAACTCACGTCAGATCTTGAGCTTGTTAGGGGCCTCTAACAACACGAGCTAAAGTATGGAATGCCATCATGTGACATTGCTCTCTACTTTGGACCAGATAAACGTGGAGGCAGTTGTTGTACAGGTTCTGTTTCTGAATGATCTCTGAAGTCTGAGGCAGCCACGATCACTCATTGCTGCGGCCCTTTTCATTCTCACCCTCCACCTTATCTTAACGCCAGTGCCAAGGCTTTTCTCTAAAAACCTGATGAACTGCATTCAAGCTGCAAAAAGAAAAACCTAGATTCTTCCTGGATCGAATTTCAGATTCCCAGCAACCAGAGCTATGTGCAGTCAGGTGGTTTGCAAAATCTTCCCCTGGGCTAAGCCGCCACAGCAAGCACAGTCTTAGCTTACCTTTCCTTTTGTGCAAATAGCCTGAAAGAGTAAGTCTGTTTTTGCAGGTAACTTCTATATTTGTGAAAAGTTATAGCAAAAAGATCATTTTTTCATATTTTCTTTATTTAGTTTTTTTCTGTTTGACTGTCACATTAAAAACCGTTGCTTGTTTTTAGTAATTTGTTTATATTGATTGGACATCTAGAGTTTTTACTCTTAAAATGTGACCCGTTTCACAGTTTTTCCCTTTAGTTCTTTACTCACCTGTGATCCATCTGCTTGATCAGACCAGCTGCCGTCACTCAGCAATCATCCTATCAGCAGGTAAATAGTCCTTTGTCTCTCACTTTCACTGTTAAATCCTCCTGTAATATAGAAGCTCATCCTGTTGTTTGTCCAAATCTTTTTTTTTATTCTAATAGCAATCGTTGTGTCATCAGTTTATGTAGGATTTCTGTTTTGCTGTCTCATCAGTTCTTCTGAGTCTTTTTATTGTCTCTTGGGTCCTATAAATGTGTCACAGACATGATAAAGTAACCTAGACACCTGGAGGGAAAAAGAAGCTAAATCTTGACTTGGCAGGTTAACCTGGAGCTCTGCTTTGGAGCTAATCACTGCTGCATGGTGCAGGGGACAATAGTCGCTTTTCCACTTTAGGAGTTCCCAATTTCTGGGAGGGGGGAAGGTTACATGGACATTTCAACGGCTCTGTCCTCTCAGCTGTTGTGTCTCCATTTAAAATCGTCCCTTTCAGGACTTTGAGAAGTCAGCATATTGTGACCATTTTGGCAGTGAGTGATGTCACTGATCAGCGCCAAACGGCGTCCACGGGTATTAATAACATAACAAAATGTATATTCTGTCTGTTAAGGGTGGGGGCGCGGATTATCCGACGGGAAATCTCAGATGAGGGTTGGCGTGTGTGGCATCCTCGTCCTTTTCCTTCTCACCCTCCACCTTATCTTAACGCCGCAAAACTCCCCAAAACAGCTGTTCTGTTAGTGTCAGGAGGACAGTCTACACTTAGAGGGAAGACGGTTTGCTGCTGAATGAAATAGCCAATCGTAGGAGAGCCCTTCTAGCCAAGCAGAGGCGAGAAAGGTGGGATCTTCCTTGGCCATCCTACGATTCCAAATCACGCCCTCCCGCCCCTCCCCAGCACCCCACTAATTGAGAAACACTGCCCTAGGCCTAAGTGGTCTTTTCA
Organism: Aphyosemion australe; assembly: GCA_006937985.1. NCBI lineage: Eukaryota > Metazoa > Chordata > Actinopteri > Cyprinodontiformes > Nothobranchiidae > Aphyosemion > Aphyosemion australe. The sequence continues at coordinate 3,206,557 of SSNS01000034.1, forward strand.
GACCAACCCAGTGAAGTGGAGACGCATACTGTGAAGGTCCGGTAAAATTACCCGGAAGTTCTGATAGTGGAAACGGGCCTAAAGTGTCACGTTTGGTTTGTTTTAACCTTTCTAAAGTAACTTCACAACAACAAATAAAAATACAAACCCCTTAAAGCTTTCAACTTTGTGTGATTAAAAAGCTATTTCACTTGACTGCATCTGAGAACAGTTTTATGGACCCCATTAAACCAGCCTGCAGGTGCCAGACGTGAGGAAATCCTTTGTGCATTCCATCATGTAGCATTGGCCTTGGATGACATTAAAGAAAAAAAGGGTCCCTTTATTAACGTAACTTAGTGCATTATTAAGCATTAATAAACTATTAAATAAAGTATTAACAACTGCTTAAACATATTTTATCATGCATTGCTAAGCAGAAACCCCCCCCCTGGCCCTTTGTCCTAACCTTAAGGAGACTTAATAGTTAACAATAATGAAAACATTAATAAAGGGACCCTTTGTTTATTAATGCTTGATAATGCATTAAGTAACATTAATAAAGGGATCCTTATTGTAAAGTGTTGCCAATATTTAAAATAATTCATTTTAGTTGATCAAAAGCTGCTGTTTTATTGTTGACTAATTACTACTGTCTTCTTTTTCTCAAGGGAAAATGTCATCATCATAAATGTGTTTATCTTGAAACTATTAAGGACCTGTCAGCAAATTATGAAAAGTTTCAGCCCGTCAAACAGAGTGGCGAGGAAGCTCAGGGAGCTTTGTCATTCTCTGCTTTCAAAAGTCGTGATTTTCCAGCCACAAGTTACACAATTAAATGGATCCACATGGACACACAGCAGCAGCTCAGGGCAGAGTCCAGAAGACACCACGGTCCAGTCCAGGCTCACGTTCTGACATTTCTTTCAACATAAAGCATCTTCACAAAGGTGGAGAAAGTTAGAATTATATTTTGGTTGCAAAAACCAGCATTTTTGTTTGACACAAGTCAGTAAATTTAAAATTTCAAAGGGATTTTTCCTTCTTTTGCAGAAGTTAAAAGCAGATGAATCCCACGTTTAGAGTTCATCCACTCATGTCTAATTTACTCTTTTGTTGTGGAAGTTTTAATTTCTTAACAAGTATTCTGAATTTCTCTCATATTGGAACTCGTAGTTCTCGCAGAGCGAGTTAACACGAGTCCAGCATCATCATCTGCCTTCACTTAAAGGACCAAACATTGGGTTTTCACGCCAAGCTCCAGGGAGGGTCGTTACTTCCAAACAGTCCACTGTGAAATATTTAAAACAGCTGTTTGATGTGGACACAGTCTCAACTTCCTGATATGTACTTTTCACAGTTGTTGAGGCAATATTTCCTCCTTTAGCTATAGCGTTAAATTATGTCAGCTCTTCGTGTTTTAAAAGAAGAAGAAACGGCTTCCTTCTGTAGAAACATGTAAATGAAGCACCGATGCATTTTGATATATTGGTTAAAAATGAACTCGGCTGATTTGCATGGAGGCTAATTTTCTGGAGAAAGAGCGTGTCGTTCTCTCCTCGCCTCACACACAAACAGCCTTGTTGATCACTGGGGAAAGGAAACTTATATTAGAATGTTGTTTTAGATTTTTACGGGAGTAACAACACGACTAACTGCCCCTCCACGGGAATGAGCCGAGCTCAGTAGAGAGTGGCAGCCTCAGCTGCTCTCTTTCATGCAGGGCCATCCTCCGGGCATCCCGGTGTCCCTTTGGGACGCCTCCTGTGGGTTTAACAGGCTGAAACTTCAAGGCAGTTCCAACGTTTTTTCCTTCTGTACCATAAAAAACACACAAACACATGCCTCCAGCTGGGAAAGACGTGCAGTTGGGATTGAGGTAGATCTAATCTATGATATGCTAAAGAAGCCTAAAAACATGTTTAATTGTATTATTTGAAATTAAATATAACCGTTGTATCACGATCAACAGCCAGACTGCTGTAAATTGTCAATAAAACACATATAAACCAAATTCTTTCTTCTGTGACCTTAAAACCCTGCTCAGATGACTCTTTTTGTTATTTATTACTCACCGCCGGTTGTTTGTCTGCCACCTGCTGCCTTTTGCAGCAGAGTTGAGTTACAAATGAAGCTGCAATAAATCGAATCCCATCAGAGAGGAAACTGGCACCACCGGCTCCAGCACCGCCTGGCAGTTCATCTATTTGGCTTTTGTTTTTAGCACAAGATTTTTCGAATCCCTCTGGTAGTGATTCATCAAAACCTCATTATTGGAAACCTTGATCCCTGACCAGTAATCTTCCTCGTGACGCAGACGGCTCCGAACTGCATCTGACTAAAATAAAGAGCATGAAACACACACACACACACACACACAGACACACACGAGTGCTGCGCTGCAACAAATAAGCTGTAGTTAGGGCTTGCCTCCATGCATGAGATTTAATTAAAGATTTTTAAAATTAAATTTATTAGAGGAAACATCCATAAAAAATACGGGGTTTCTTTTTAAAGAGCGACTAACACCTAAATCAACTTTTTTTGCTGATAACCTGTATAGATGAGTGTCTAATAGTGCTGTAGACATGTGTAATCATTATTTTGGCAGTTTAGTGCAACTTACGTAAAATTTAATAATCCAGCCCAAAACCGTAATTCTACCTCCATCTTCAGGTTAAAACTCTGCTCCACACTGATTTAGAATCAGCCAGCGCTGATGGCTATAGAGGTACAAGGTGACCGTACTACATGGGTGCGCTGCACTGGACTCCAGCTGAGTCTTGGCCACACCTCCACCTGGCTCAACCACTCACCTGCCGATATGAAACGTTACGGCTCGGAGCCGCTCGCCTCCTGAAAAACCATCCTCCTCCCCCCTTTCTTCTAGTGATCACGGTGGACAGGAAATCCTCCAGCCTGCTGCAGTTTCTGTTTGCTCGTTCTCCTGAGCGGTGAGTCTGCTGTGTGTGTGCTCGTGTGCGCACACTTGTTAACGATTTGTTGTAAAACATTAGGCAACTTTCAAAATAAAAGACACGTGCAGATTTCCTATTGCTTAACTAAAAAAGAAAAAAACGTCATTACCTGTGACGCTTCCGTGGCCGAGGTAAAGAGAACGGAAAGCAAACCCCAGACCTTTTTGGATACATGCTGCCATCTTTCTCGTTGCTTGTTATCGCACAAACTTCCAAAATCATGCGTCATCTCTCAATTCTTCGGTAATTTTACAACCTCGCAGAACCAGCTGTGTGGGACAATTTTGCTGCCAATTCGCGTCTAAAACGCTCCCAGTGGGAAGGGAAGCGCTGCTGAGCTTGCGGGGTAAATGCGTCTTTTACGTTGCTTATGCATTCGGGGGAAAGCCCAGGTTAAGGTTTAAAACACAATTTAAAAAGTCAAAATGATTGTATTGTTTTTTTTATATCAAATAACTTTATTTTAGTCAAATCAGAATGATGTTTATGGCTTTTCTGTTGCAGGATAGCTTCAATTCTTTGCTTTGATTGTTCAATTATTTAGGGTTATTGCATGAAACCATGCATTTAACATTTAAAGCAACTACACATAGCGAGCAAACCTTAAAATTATGTGCTTTTGCCTTTTCTTGATGGACAAATGACAAATATTATATATCATTCCAGACCCAAATCTGACATGGAGCGTTGAGAAACCACATTTCTTAATTTTGACAGCAGACATCTTTGCAAAACTCAGTTTTGTTTTTGCAGCATCACATGATATGCCAAAAATCTGACAAAAATACACTTCCAAGGACTGTTTATTTTAAATCTGAGGAAGTCTTTTTTTAAGACTGACAAAAAATGTTATAAGAGAAGTAGAATAATAAACTCTTCTGCCATTAAGAGGCTGAATTTAAAACAGAAGAGGCAGATTCTGCCTCTCATTATAGTTTCTTAGCGAGAGCAATGAAGTATAGTTTTATCTTAATGGAAAGAACTCAGAGGGAGTCTCAGCGCTATTATTTAAAGATTATTATATAACATTTGCTTTTCTAGGCTCCCATGGATGGTCCTGTGGTTTAAAATCATACAAATATAAGAATTCCTTTGGCTTTGACTTTAATCGATGTTTTCTGCCATTAGATGAGACTGAAGCAGGAGTTGAGTCTCAATAAAACCGCTGAAGAAAATATACTAAAATATAAACATGGCTAATTCTGTTCTTCATGCATTATACGGTACAATCTGTTCACCGATGTGAAGTTATTCATCAAACACCAAAAATGTTCCTGTCGCACAAAGAAGCTGACTGCCTTGATCAAATATTATCAAGTGACTGTGGAGGCCGCTGGAGTCCAGTGAACTCATGGTCATGTTCTAGAAACCAGTTAGAGATAAGCTGAACCACATTGGACTCATCTTCTGATGTCATGAAGGGATGGACATGATCAGCTAAGGTAGGCTGTGGTGTTTAAACCAGGCTCAGGTGGTACCAAGGGGTCCCCACTCCATTACATCGATACAAGGCAGCATGGATCCGTGCTTCCATGTTGTTGACAACAAATTCTGACTTTTCCAGGTTGGGTTCTGGTGGTCCCGTGTGGTCAGTTTCCTGTTCTTGGGCCCTGTCCACACTTAACCGGGTATCTCCCAAAACAAAGTTATCCACATGAAAACGCAGATTTATGCAACAAAAACGAATCCTTTTAAAAACTCCGGCCAAAGTGAAGATTTGCGTTTTCTCCGTTTTCAGCGTTTCTGTGTGGACAGAAATAACCAGAGTTTTAGGTTTCACAACATCACTGTCTGCGACAAAAATGCTGACGGCCCATGTGCGACCTGTGTTTATGCTACAACATGGATGCCCTCAGAGCTGTGCTCGCGTTATCGACATTCTCTTGTGGATTGTTGACTTTATACTCCAAAACTACATTTAAGAGCTATTCTACCTCATCGGTCCACACAAACGAGCTAGGCACCATGTTTTATGTTTTGTTGAAGTTGAGCAGGAAGATGAAATGAACAGGATTCGGGGGAACTACTGCCACCTACAGGTCTGGCATGCCTATGAATGTGCTTAACAACGCACTTATGCGGTTACGTGTGGATGGAGCTTTTTCTAAAAACGAGGTGGTGTGGACGCAACCATTTGGGAGGGTATTTGTTTTTTAAAATCCCGGCTATGTGTGGAATAGGCCTTAGTTGACAATAGTGACACCTGTTTAGTCGTCTGTTGCTTTAGTCCATCTGCTTCAAGGTTCAACATGTTGTTTGTACTGAGACGCTGTTCTGCAGACCTTGGTTAGAACAAGTGGTCATTTGAACACCTGTCACCTTTCCACCAATCTGCTCATTCACCCCTGACCTCTGACATCAACAAGACATTTTTCTCCACTCATTTGCCAGTCACCAGACTTTTATTTGGACCATTCTCTGTAAACCCTAGAGATGGTTGTGGGTGAAAATCCCTCTAGTTCAATGGAAAACTTCAGACCAGCCACCTGGCACCAACAACCATGGCACATTCGAAATCATTTAAATCATCTTTCTTCCTAATTCTGATGTTCGGTTCACACTTCAAAAACGTCGCCTTCATGAAGAAAAGATGCTTAATAGCACTGAGTTGCTGACATGTGATTGGCTGGTTAGATATTGGTGTTGAGAAATTGAACTGGTACACCTAACAAACTGTTTGATGCTTAGTGACTGCCATAAATGAAATCTGCTGTTTAAGTGTAATTAAACTGTCCATCCTTACCCTAAATGTTGTGATTACATTATTTTTGACTAGCTCAGATCTGGATTTGTTTTGAGAGGGTTGTTGTTTCCCACCAAAAGACATCTGAAGAGACAAAACCCAGACTTTCTGGTGTTCTGGTATTTTAGGCTTTAGCAGAAACAAACTCCCACGAGAAAAGTTAGATTGTGTTTGGGACATGTGCTTTTAATGCTCCAGACATCCTCAAACACACTGGCTTCATTGTTCTTGACCATATTTTCATGCTCAGTTTGTGTCAGATCTAGTAGCTCGATAAGCCTTGATAGACTAAAACAAACCAGAAGTGAAACTTTTAATTTGAAAATGGGATCTACTGTTTAGATTACAATATGTTGTGGCTTTCTAGTCTACAGATAGACTGTAGTGTAATTCAGACAACTTGTAATTCTAAATATGCTGTTATAGGAAGCCTATGTCATGCCCATCTACTTCTGGACTATGGGTCCAGAACTGCCAAAAAAAAAATGAATGGGAGTTTATGGAGGGATAAAAATAATTTCTGATCTTGGTTTATATGTGTCATGGATCTCACATATGATGTCCGTGAATTTTAAAGACACATTTTGATGCCAAGAAAGCACTTATTTTCAACAGGCTGCAAAAGTTATTTTAGGTTTTGTGTGAAAAGACGTAGCGGACTACAAAGGCTCGTCTCACCAAATTTACATCATCGAACCACCAGACACGGAGAAGAACAATGGCGTAGTGTGAGTTTAGCGAGCATCGAATCCTTCTTCCAGGACGAAAATGTGGAGAAAACCACTATAAATTTGGTCATGTGGCAAGTAGCAACTACGCTAGAGGAGAAGAGATTCTGCAGTGACGTCATACGTGCTACGTCTGATTTGTAGTCTTTTTAATTATGAATTTTTACAAGCTAATAAATCTCAAAGTACGTGACAGACATAGTCAAAACTCATAATTACTTTTCATTTAAATTGAAGTACAAGATATGTTAAAGTCCCAAGTCATCATCACACACTGGTTCCGCGTTCCGACGCGCGTTCCATCCACGCGTCTCATTTCCACGTGGAATGTACATGCGTCAAGTATAAACCAGGCATTAGGCTCCCTATTGGTCATGCTTCGAGTCCACAGTTTATTTTTAGGCAATAATACACTTTTTAGTATCCATGTTCTTTAAAAGGTTAACAATCACCTGCAACAACTTTATTTTTTGGTCAAATGCAAATTATATTTTGGCTAAAAATTAAAATCAACATTACATTACCAGTCATTTGTGATGCTGGTTTCCAAAGATTGCCGTTGGAACTGGCCATGGGACATAATTTTGCATCATGATTATTTCGACATGAAGAAAACCCAAAAGTTTCCACTTGTTTCCTAAAAAAGAGCTGCAGCTCCTCTCCGTGATAGACCTGTTTTAAATGAGCGCATAATTTTATCCACATTATATTAGTTAGGAACACATTAACTCAGCTATTTGCTTACACTTGACAAACTGTGGTAAATGTTTCAGAAGTTGGCTCTCTTCATTTCGTTACTAATCACATCAGGCTCTTTGCTCCCAACCGGAGCTCGAATGAGTCTCCTGAGCCAGGAGCTCCTTCTTGGGTTCCCACCTTTCTCGCGTATTGCTGACACAGAGTCCGAAGACTCCGGTTGGGATCTGAGCCCCGCAGAAACATCAAGAAGGTGATAATAGGTTGTGTGAGGGGGTCATGAAGCCCTCTTGGGGCACGGGCAGCTGTCATGGCTACATGTTCATTTCCTCAGGCTCAGTCCGGTCTGCTGTGTTGACAACAAAGAGCGTCGGATAGAGGTGTCGGATCACCGGACATTTATGGTTACCATGAAGGAGATTGGTGACATAGTGAGTGTCTTCTAACTTTATAGCCAAATGTGATCTTTTGTAGAGGTGAATGTGAAAGGATGAACCAGACATTAAACCCCCAAAATATAACCATCGTAAACACATCTTTATTTGACAGCATTAGTAGTGTTAAAGGATTTATGGTGGCAGAAAACCATTTCTATTGCATGAACTAATCTCCCCAGGCAGACATTTCATATAATAATGCAATAAACCTGTTTGATGAGTACACAGTCTGGTTGGGATTCACCTGAAAGTTACAAAATTTAAGGTACACGATTGTTTGCATCTGATTAATTTGAAATTTCGCTTGGTGTCAAAGGCAGTTGAAACGTTTACTGCGCTACATAGCTGTCACAGCTGTGGTTATGGCCAAGACTGTTGGTGATGAGTGTTTAAATATACATTGATACAAATCTATTTAGGAGGAACAGGACGCTAAAGCTGTTAAGTCTCCCTCAATGGGCTACAAGGGCCAGGCACAAAAGTAATCTAATACCACAGGCTAAAGGAACATGTGTGAGGATGACGCAGATGATCGCAGGACCCCCCCCCCCCCCCCCCCCCCCCCCAAACAGAAAAAAAGGATAATTTTAGCACCTTCCATCTGGCGGAAGGTACAAGAGTTTTTATTCCCACTGTCGCCCATCATATTTTGCTTGCTCAGGATTTATGTTGTCGTAAAGACTTGATTACCTGCTGTTTCGGTAAATTCTGTTTTTTTTTTTTTTCGGGATCCCGTGACTACCTTTGACTTTTTTTTCACATTTTTTAATCTAAATTTTTCCTTTATTTTCCATTTTTTATTATTAAATAATATTTGTATTTTTAATTTTGTTCTTGTTGAAGCGCCTTGTGATTTTTATCTTGAGAGGCGCACTGTAAAAAAATTGTTTTTTCTTCTTGATTGATTTGGTTATAAACAACTTCAATTTAAAAAAAGTATTTTAACTTATATTTTGGGGAGTGGTAAATTGTTAAAATTTAAAGCGTAGGTTCTCTGAGAAATGTATAACACTTGTTCGGTCATGCAGAGTTTCACATGCATGCTGAATGTGAAAATCATCTTCTACCAACTTCACAGCAGAAATAAACATGTTTACGGTCTGGTTCAAAAAACCATTTTAGGTTTAATAAGTTTACCATCATGACAACTCTGAGGGTGGTGAATTTTTTGTAACTCATCTGTTTAGATGTAATTAAAGCTTGAAATTATGAACAATTAGCGTAGTGTGTTTATTATTAACAGGTAGCAGATGAGACCAGCGCTAGTGCTAGGGGCTTACCTCCTGTTTGTTCCAGGAAAGGCCTCAGCCTCAACCTCTTGTTAAAAGTGTTAGAGCCTAGAAGGAAGAGGGTAACAGAGTCACACAACTGCCATTTTCTGGCAAAAGGCACCTGCCAACCTCTGTTAGCTTTGGTTAGCTCAGTTAGCTTGTAGCTACATCGGCTCAGAGTTTGATGGGTGTCAATCATCTGGCCCCACCCTTACAGCTCCACACTCAGCTACATTTTTATATTTTCTAGGGGTGATGAGACGCATAATGCAGCCAAGATCAGGGCTTCAATTCAGCTCTTCAGAAACCTACGGGTGACATCACGGAGGGTACAGTCAATGCTCTCAGCTAGTCAAAGCTAATCATAAGCAACTCCCCAGCATGGCGGAACATGTTCAGGCTTGCGTTATTTGTGGAGTTTAAACATCAACATTGTATTTTTCACCCAAGAAAGGAGAACGTATGGAGGCAGCAGAAGACTCATGTTGTTATCCTGCTGTTTTCCATCCCCCAACTCCTCTGACTGACTTCTATTTCCTGAAACAGGAGCGCTAGAGCGCCAGAGCAAACGACTCACAAGTCATTCGTTCATACTAGAGGCCACAGCAAATTTATTAAAATAACGAGTGTATGCCCTCTAAAAGTTTTGAAAATGACAAAAATAGTTTTGATATTTTAAGCACATTTATTTACTTGAAAATCAGATGTTCACAAACTGCTAAGAGCAATTCCTCAAAAGATATTTTAAAAGTTGATTTTGCATTTTTGTCGACCCTTTAGTAGCAACAATAAGGACCAGTGTTTTCAGGTTAGGACTGTGAATCTGAGAATTTTCAAAAAAAAAAAAAAATTGGAACTAATTAAGAGATTTGACACAGATTCAACCTGTTAAAGGAGCTAGAGGCAGGAAAAAAGAAACGATGCTCACGAGCGACGTGCCCGGCTCTGCGAGTAACTGCAGCCCAGCACGGGAGCGTGCACAGACGGCTATGTTACACAAACACAAAAATACCATTACCTGACCCTCTTCACACGCTCTCACGCCACACCTCCAATATCTCACGCTGAAAAGGCAACTCCCCGCCGCTCTCACGGACAATATTGCGGCGAAGCAATCCACGCTGCAGCCCTGATCACAGCTAATGCTACTACTGTAGCATGATCACAGCTAATGCTACTAGTAGCATGATCACAGCTAATGCTACTGCACGCTAGCTCTCTCTGAGTCATCGGTGAGGTCAGATCATTGTCATCATCTCTAAACACAACCTATAATGTTTCTTACCTGCTCACTAGGAAATGAGCCATGGCAGCATCCTTTTTGAGTCCCAGATATAGTTGAAGCAGCCTCCATTCGTCAATCACGTATCCGATATAGATTCGGGTCCCTGCCTGTCTTTTACCATATTTGGTTTTTGACTCACGAGATGCCGCTGAATAAACTTCCTTTGTGCCACGCTTGGTCGTTTGCTGGTTGCAGTAGAATCCATTCCCACAGTTCTTCTTTAGGAGTTTGGCGGTTGGCAAGCAACTTAAGGTGCATTAGCGCCACCTACCGATCTGCAGTGTCGAACACATTTTCTTTCTGTTTTGAAGCTGTCGTGAACGCGCAAGCAGTGTCAATTGACGCCATATCCGTAGGGCAGCGCGGGAAATTCGTGACCGAACTGCAGCGCATTTTGCAGCAAACAGCCTGTTCAAGAAAATGGAACGATACATGGGTGGCCTCATTCTTTTAGGTTTATAACGCTTCATCACCCATTAGCTTTGAAAAAATCAACATACATGTTTAATTTTTTACAGATTTTTTAAAAATCCTGCCCCATGTTCCTTTAAGCAATGCTAAACATATTTTAATTGCTGTGACTTTTTAAATCAGCACACAGCGATAAAAACATTTGGGAAAATTGCATTTTGCTATTGTGAAAGACATCTGTTTCAGATGTTGACTTATGAAATTGCTTAACACGGTATGTCAAAGATAAGTTATGAGCTCAGTAGCAGTCAAAAAGCTTTTCTCCATGTGAGACGTAATGATGGGTCATAATAAGGCAAAAGAACTAACAAAAGTAGCTTACTACTGTTACACCTACGAGCTCTTAGGATTTAAATCAAAACAAATTCAAATATTTAGTTCAATACGTGCAAAGGCACTGGTAACACAGTCATGATCTTCCACAGTCCTTCACCCCGTGGGGGGTTTAGTGCAGTTATTAGAACAAGTGTTGAAGCTCTGTGTGTTCAGGCATGCCAGCAATGAGACGGACAGCTCTAACAGGTGGGCAGGATATAAAAGTAGGGCCCCTCTGAACTCTTTTATCCACACACACAGGGAGAAAGTGGTGTCAGAGGGATTGCCCAAAATAGCTTGTGTCTTGACAACAGTGATATGATGCAGAGCCGCTGGGAGAGGTGGCTCTGAAGAAAGCACAAGGCATACAGCAAAGTGGAGTCATCGCATGTCTGGCTTTCAGCAAACATGGTAACAAGGTTCCACATAAAGGGAGAGAACTGGTGAAAAGTAATGCTATTTTCTGTATTTGTTTCTGGCTTGTTTAGCACTTTGGTCAGCTTTCATGCTGTTGTAAAGTGCTAAAGAAATAAAGTTGACTTGACTATTTTCACGAGAAGTGACAAGAATAAGTTTAGGATTTTTCAAATGTGTGAAAAAAATCTATCCATCCATCCATCCATCCATCCATCCATCCATCCATCCATCCATCCATCCATCCATCCATCCATCCATCCATCCATCCATCCATCCATCCATCCATCCATCCATCCATCCATCCATCCACCCATTTTCCTTGGGTCATCCGGGGTCAGGTTGCCGGGGCAGCAGCCTAAGCAAAGAGGCCCAGACGTCCCTCTCCCCAGAGTTCCCTGGCGAGCTGAGAAACATAGCCCCTCTTTTGTGTCCTGGGTCTTCCCTTGGGTCTCCTCCCGGTTGGACGTGCCCAGAAAACCTCACCAGGGAGGCGTCCAGGAGGCATCCTAACCAGATGCCCGAGCCACCTCAACTGGCTCCTCTCGATATGGAGGAGCAGCGGGTCTACTTTGAGCCCCTCCTGGATGACCGAGCATTCACAATCTTGTTCTTTCATAGATGAGAGTAGGAACGTAGATCAACCGATAAATCGAGAACTTTGCCTTCCGGCTCAGCTCTCTCTTCACCTTGACAGACCGGTTCAACGCCCGCATCACTGCAGACGCAGCACCAATCCACCTATCGATCTCTCGCTCTATGTTTCCCTCATTCATGAACAAGACCCCAAGATACTTAAACTCCTTCACTTGAGGCAGGACCTCGTCCTTGACCTGGAGAAAGCAGTCTACCCTTTTCCGACTCAAGACCACGATCTCCTAGGAGCTGATTTTCATCCCAGCTGCTTCACACTCGGCTGCGAACCACTGATAGTTGGAGATCATGGTCTGATGAAGCCAACAGGACCACACCATCTGCAAATAGTGGAGATCCTTAGGCCATTGAAAACAGATCCCCTCAACACCTTGGCTGCACCTAGAAATCCTGACCATAAAAATTCTGAACAGAATCTGTGATGAAGGGCAGCCTTGGCCGAGTCCAACTCTTACCAGGAACAAGCACAACTTACTACCAGAAAAAATATCCTCATAATCATGAAAACATTAGAACCACATAGCTGTGATGGAGGACATTAGTACAAAGGGAATGTGACACAAATGTTTAAAAAAAGAACGTTTAATATATGTGTAAAGGGATTTAATAAATGGAAACACCTCATTTGTTTTTGTTTGAATGGAGGTGAGATATTCTCTTTAAAATGCACTCGTGACATCATTAGACCTAAATTTTGATAGCTAGAAATTAATTAGGGTACAACTGGTTGGAGACACAAGACTTGTTGTAATTCCATGTTGGAATCTGACTAAAGTGGTGCGTACGACACTTCTGCAACAGGCTTTATGTACGACCAGTCCATGTGGGAGAAGTGATGTATTTGCAAACTGCAACCTTTAAAAGACAGCTGTACAGATGGTCCTGTGTCTTCATCGTGACTCTGTTTGTAATTTACTCCTTTCTGGTCACCAGCCCCTACAGTCACCTTACATTTTGTGCACTTTGTGTCTCTCAGAAACTAAATTAATAACGGTTCCCCACACCTGTGATGATTTAGAATTTCAAAGCACCAGTGACACAATGAGGCATTGTGACTCACACAAGACAATTCAGAACCCTAAAGACACTTTAGAAAGTCCCTATCTTTGTCACCAGCAGCTGGAACCCAAGTGAGACTCTGGTTTCATTTACAGCTTGATTTATTGTTCAGCTGATTATTTCAGCTGATTTTAGTACTTTTACTACAAAAAGGGAAACATGTGTAACACAAAGGGCTTCATTTTGCATCCATAAGAAATATCTGTAGACATCAGATGGAATGTAATCTCAATCAACGCACCTCTGTTTTTCTGACGCTTCTGCCTCTAGGGATTCCACTGCAGCAGCTTTCTGAAAAGAAAAGTTTGAATAATCAAAATAAGCATGCAACTCTGTGAGAACGCTGCCTAGAAGGATTTCCATTGCAAATCGTGGGAAAGATTTACATCTAACCAATTGGTCTGGAGTAGCCTGGCAAGCCATCCTATATATGTGAACTAGGCTAGATCTGGAGCATTTGTTTCCATCCATCCATCCATCCATCCATTTTCTTCCGCTTATCCGGAGTCTGGTCGCGGGGACTGCAGCTTAAGGAGGGAAGCCCAGACCTCCCTCTCCCCAGCCACTTGGGCCAGCTCCTCCGGGGGAATCCCAAGGCGTTCCCTGGCCAGCCGAGAGACATAATCTCTCCAGCGTGTCCTGGGTCTTCCTTTGGGTCTCCTCCTGGTTGGACGTGCCCGGAAAACCTCACCAGGGAGGCGTCCAGGAGGCATCCTAATCAGATGCCCGAGCCACCTCAACTGGCTCCTCTCGATGTGGAGGAGCAACGGCTCTACTCCGAGCCCCTCCCGGATGACCGACCTTCTCACCCTATCTCTAAGGGAGAGTCCAGCCACCCTGCAAAGAAAACTCATTTCGGCCGCTTGTATCCGCGATCTCGTTCTTTTGGTCACTACCCAAAGCTCGTGACCATAGGTGAGGGTAGGAACGTAGATCGACCGGTAAATCGAGAGCTTTGCCTTTCGGCTCAGCTCTCTCTCCACCACGACAGACCGGTACAACGCCCCCATCACTGTAGACGCAGCACCAATCCGCCTATCGATCTCACGCTCCACCCTTCCCTCACTCGTGAACAAGACCCCGAGATACTTAAACTCCTCCACTTGGGGCAGGACCTCGTCCCTGACCTGGAGAAGGCATTCTACCCTTTTCCGACTCAAGACCATGGTCTCAAATTTAGAGGAGCTGATTCTCATCCCAGCTGCTTCACACCCGGCTGCGAACTGCTCCAGTGAAAGCCGGAGATCACGTTCTGACGAAGCCAACAGGACCACATCATCTGCAAAAAGCAGAGACCTGATCCTTAGGCCACCAAAACGGATCCCCTCACCACCTTGGCTGCACCTAGAAATTCTGTCCATAAAAGTTATGAACAGAATCGGTGACAAAGGGCAGCCTTGGCGGAGTCCAACTCTCACCGGAAACGAGCCCGACTTACTGCCGGCAATGCGGACCAAGCTCTGACACTGGTCATACAGGGACCTAACAGCCCGTATCAAGGGGCCTGGTACCCCATACTCCCAGAGTACCCCCCACAGGGCCCCCCGAGGGACGCGGTCGAACGCCTTCTCCAAATCCACAAAACACATGTAGATTGGTTGGGCGAACTCCCACACACCCTCCAGGACCCCCCCAAGGGTATAGAGCTGGTCCAGTGTTCCACGGCCAGGACGAAAACCACATTGCTCCTCCTGAATCCGAGGTTCGACTATCCGACGGACCCTCCTCTCCAGAACCCCTGAATAGACCTTACCAGGGAGGCTCAGGAGTGTGATCCCCCTGTAGTTGGAACACACCCTGCGGTCCCCCTTTTTAAATAGGGGGACCACCACCCCGATCTGCCAATCCAGTGGAACTGCCCCCGATGTCCACGCGATTTTGCAGAGCCGCGTCAACCAACACAGCCCCACAACATCCAGAGCCTTAAGGAAAACCGGGCAGATCTCATCCAACCCCGGAGCCTTGCCACTGAGGAGTTTTTTGACCACCTCAGTGACCTCAGCTCCAGAGATTGGAGAGCCCAACCCCAAATCCCCAGACTCTGCTTCCATCCTGGAAGACGTACCGGTGGGATTGAGGAGGTCTTCGAAGTACTCGGCCCACTGATTCACAACGTCCCGAGTCGAGGTCAGCAGCACACCCTCCCCACTGTAAACAGTGTTGGTAGTGCACTGCTTTCCCCTCCTGAGATGCCGGATGGTGGACCAGAATCTCCTTGAAGCCGTACGGAAGTCTTGTGCCGGTACCTATCAGCTGCCTCCGGAGTCCCACGGGCCAAAAGGACCCGATAGGACTCTTTCTTCAGCTTGACAGCATCCCTAACCACCGGTGTCCACCAGTGGGTTCGGGGATTGCCGCCACGACAGGCACCGGCCACCCTGTGGCCACAGCTACGGTCAGCCGGTCAGACTATATCTAGTCGGAACCTCTCAACCTCACACACCAACTCCGGCTCTTTCCCCACCAGAGAGGTGACATTCCACGTGCCTAGAGCCAGCTTCTGAAGCCGAGGATCAGACCGCCAAGGTCCCCGCCTTCGGCTACCACCCTTTGCACATCGCACCCGACCCCTTTGGCCCCTCCCATGGGTGGTGGGCCTATATATGTGAACTAGGCTAGGTCTGGAGCATTTGTTTCCCTGTATGAGTAAAGAAGCATGCTATTTATGTTTAAATAGAATTACTTACTTATTTTTTATCCGATGAAACCCAGATGGTTCTGGATCTCACAGGAATCCTGAGAATGGATTTGTGATTTCTGTTTGATGAGTCATAAATAAAAATCTGATGTGATAAAATTAAAGCATTTAAAGCAAGTTTAGAAAGTTAAAACAATTGGTAACACTTTACTACAAGGGTCACCTTATTAATGTTACTTAGTACAATATTAAGCATTAATTACCTATTACATAAAGTATTAACAACTGCTTAACTATATTATGTAATGCATTACTAAGTGTTACATAATAAGAATTTTAAAGACTTTTTTTAATCAGATTTGCACTTTTTAAATCATTTAATCCCTGTTTAAAATATGTTTACAATACATTTGTATTCTTTGGCGTTTTGTAATATTTGGTAGGCTGCAGGTTTTAATGTTTTAGTGCATTTTTTGTCTGTTTTTACATATTTTTGGCTTTCTTGCTTTGGTTTTTAGTCTCTTGTAATGTTTTTATCCTGGTATGTTCTAATCTTTTCAGCATTATTAATGTTTTATTGTTTTGTTCTGGGCAGCACTTTGGGTCATAAATAAATAAAGTTTGACTTGATTTAATGTTAAAATGAAAATTGTTAGCTGCCATATTTAATTCATTTTGGGAAATATTAGCTACCTATAGCCTAGTGTAATTTAAATAAATATTGCAATAATTGTAGGGAAACAGATAATTACGTTAATTTTTATTCATCTGTCACCCTGTGTGCAGCTGCACAGGTCCAATGAAATAATGGCCATGAATCATACAGGTGTCTTTTGAAGATTTATTCTTGTTTCTCATCTCTCCGATCTTCAATCAACATCGTGAAAATTATAAATAAAGAACATTTGGCTCAAATCTTGTATTTCACAGTCTGAACAGTCTCAAACTACTGTAATGTACAACAACAAAATATTTCCATCTTAAATAAAACAAAACCAAATCTTATGCAGAACAACTTCTCTTCAGTGTTCATTGAATCTTTCTGCTGAGTACATCAGGTAAAGAATTCATAATATAGCCGTGATGCATTCATGTGCACAGTAAACAATGGGAAATTACACCTCTACACTACACAACTACACTTAACTGCTTTTCGAGTGAATATTCCTTTAATTTTATATCATCGTTAATCAGTTTAACAACTTTTAACATTTTTAACTATAATATTTTATGCACCTTTTATTCTTTAATTGTTAGCACATACTAATAGATCTCAAATAAATGTCTCAGACAGTTACACCCTGCTTTTTAGGATCCTTTTGTTTATTTTTTTCCATCTAAATTCTACCCATCTTTCAGTCAGATGTGTGCTTTATCATAAAAAGGTTCCCCAACATTTAAACTTCTGACCCAAATAGAAGCAAAGACCTGAAACCAATATAACCAAATATCCCCATTGAACTCACTATAAAGCTAAATAAACCCTGTGGGTGTAATGGCAATCATTTATTTTGAGTTTTAATTTATTTCTCAGCATGGGTGTATTTTTTATTTTTATTTATTTATTTATGGGGGGGAGGGGGCGCAAACATTTTCATAAGGACGTTTTTGGTCCCATTGATATCTACATATTTTTACTGAAAAGAGGTAAAACATTTGGAAATGAGGTCCATTGACTATAAATTCTAAAACTATGTGTCAAATGTAGGTCAATGACACCCCCCCCCACCACCACCACAATCACCACTACTACTCAGGCAATTTGTGCTGCCCTCCAGTTATTGTATCATGTAGTTGATTTTGCATTTTTTTAACTCTCCATATAAAAGGTTTGAATTTGAGTTGAATGAATTGCATTCTAACTTCTAAACAGCAGAAGCTGCACTTTTGTAAGTAAAGTCAGGTTTAAAACAAACAAACAAAAACACATTTGGCCCAATGATACCTGAATTAACATAGATATTATCATATCAAAACAAAAATCAGTATTTCCCCCTTCTTTCCCCTTCGGCGCTCCTCGCTCTAGGTGCGCTCCTGTTGCGCTCCTGACGCGACTCACCGAGGCGGAAGGAAACCTGACGCTCGGAGCGGACACACCCCCTCTCTCCGTACACTGCAGACATCAGCAGAGACACTAAACTCTGACAGAAAAGTTGGACACAACAGCACGGACACGCAAACGGGACAACGTGTCTCCTAACTCTTTATTCTAGGGTTTTATTCCCACAGCGGGGACTGAATGTGACGCGACGGAACCGGACGAACCAGAGCCGACCGGTAAGTCAGATTTTACCTTCGTGTAGACGAAAGTGAAAATAACTTTATTTTGCTTTTAAAAACATATTTTATCTAAAGAGGAAATCAAAGAGCGTGTTGGTTAAAAACTCTCCCGGGAATTCCTTTCAGGAAGTTCAGGAAAATGTTAGATAAAAGCGAGTAGATGACACCTAGAATTCCTAAAAAGTAGGCGTTCCAGGGATAAATTAGTATTTTAAAGTCTTTGAATGGAACTTTATTTCCTAGTTTTCCCAAAGTGATTCCTCAGACCAGCCGAGGGTCCAGTGGGGGAGCTCAGTAACGTGAGCTGCTTCATTTAATGACTGCTGTTTTTGGTGGTCAGCCCAATGAAAGAATGTTATGATTACAGGTTTCACCCCAGTTCTCCTCCACCTACAATAAACAGCTGAAACCCTCAATCAGACCCGCCAGGATCTCATCGTTTGGGTTTCTGTAGTGGAAATCTATTTATGGAAGCTAAAAAAAAAGTTTGGAAGCATCCTTCTTGGCTGCAGGATCCTGGTTCAGGTCGATCCTCTTTAGCAAACAGAAACCGGACAGAAAGTACAACAAACAGGCCAGGTGTGCCCATTGCTTTCCAGGTTTGGAAGCACATGTGGAAAAATTCAGCTTGAAGGTGGAAGAGGCTGGGATAATGTTGCCATAACAACGATGTGTCTTTTTTTATTAAAGAAAACTAAATGTACATTTGACTTTTTGCGCGTCATCATCCTGATTTAGCTGGATGATCTGGTGCC
This sequence comes from Aphyosemion australe, assembly GCA_006937985.1. Classification (NCBI taxonomy): domain Eukaryota; kingdom Metazoa; phylum Chordata; class Actinopteri; order Cyprinodontiformes; family Nothobranchiidae; genus Aphyosemion; species Aphyosemion australe. The sequence goes on from SSNS01000034.1 coordinate 3,225,260, forward strand.
TCCATGGTTAACAATCGAAATCGGACAATTTTTTAGCCTGATCAGTCTGAAACTCAAAAATCCGATTTTTTTGCTGTTTTCCTAAAGACACCATTGGCAGTCAGCAATAAATCAAATCAGATATCTTTCCTCTTCCTTATGGCCTTTTTTACGTCTAGTTTCAAACTTTTTAGGTTATTATGAACATAAAAAATATTATTGTTGTTATTAAAGTTTTTTTTTGAGACAAATAAGAATCAGCAGATCAGATCCGTCTCATGATGAGCTGAGATGAAACCACTGTGATACTGAACATCCATCAGACTCCAAAGACAACAAAACAAGCAGAAAAACAGCAGAGGGTTCTCTGGAAATCCCTTCTAAAACCATAAGTCATCATTTTTCCAGGCGGACTAAAGTGGAGGGCATCTTTAGCTGATGAGTCCCATGTTGTACGCGGGCGAGATCCACAAACGTGGTGATGACAAACAGCCGGGAAGTATGTGGATGTGAGGATGCCTCCGTTACGCTCTGCTGTTTTCAGTCCAGCCTGCCTCGCATCCATCATTTCAGCAGCAGCAGCAGCAGACTGTTGGATGCTGGATGGTCAGAAGATCTTCCAGAACATCAGTTAGCAATTTTCTGGAAACTTGCAGATTGAGGGATGCTCTTATCTGTCAGCGTAGTTAGTTAATGGAGAGTAATCTGTGTCCAGCAGCTACTTTCTCTCCCAATAAGAAAAAAAGCAATTTCTCCATTTTTTTCTCTTCTACATCATCTTTATCTTGTTTCACACGTTGCTGCCTGCAGCTTTTGCCTCCGCTGGTTCCTGACGTGTCTTAAGGGAATTCTAATGGAGCCTGCTACATTTCAGAAACCAAACGATGACAGTTGCTGTGGCTTTTCTGAAATAGCGAGCTGTGGGGAGGGGGTGTCTCAGGGGCACATAAAGATAGCAAATGTGATTCCAGCTGCCTCTGTGGCATCCCATCTTAATGATGGGTCAGCTGATTGAGCCCAGAGTTTCTCCTCAAAAGGCTCCGAGCGGCGGATCGAGTTTCAGGTCCATTGTTGATGACGAGGGCTGTTTTTTTGCTGAAATAAACAGCTGATGGGGATTATACAGCTGTCATGTGCTCAGAGGGGGGCGGTAGGATGGTTGGGGAGGTGGGGGGGGTCTTGAATATGTGTCAGAGTGTGTCTGAGGTCATCGTTCAGTTTAGTCTTGTTTCTAGTTGAATGCATCTTCGTTCTCTGTTGATTTTTTTGGTTTTCTTTTGGTTTGAATCCAAACTCTGTAGACCTGCTTTTCCAGTTTTGCTCGTGTTCCCCTTAATTCTGCACTCTTCCTGTTTGCTTTCTTTTTTGTTTCAGAGCTCGTTTAAAACTGCGAATTACAAAAGCTCATCTTTAAACATAAAAGTCACCAGTGTTCTATACTAAAAGAAAGATATTCAGGGGTAAACTAGAGCAGGAACCAGGATGTTTCTTCAAGGAAAAGATGAGTTTAGTGAAAGGGGACAAAACTCACCCATGAGGGTGAAAAAACAATTCATCCATTTTCTGTCAGTGTTTGGTTTCAGGAATTATGAGCCCCCGTTTGTGATGTCACATACGGGGAAATTAACATAGAACCTCCTCTGAAGTGCAAGAGAGAGCTGGAGATGCAGCAGCTCTACTTTGAGCCCCTCCTGGATATCAGAGCTTCTCAGCGTATTGACCCTTTGCACCTACATCACCTGATCATATGGGTCCACCACGTCAACAGTGAACTACAGGAGTGTTGAACGAAGGGCAAAGGGTGACTGAGATTGTTGTTTTTGCTAGTTTAAGCCTAGTTTGTACTTGTGTGTCTGCATCGGTACGGAGACGCACAACACCATTATCCGTTGTCGCAAGGACTCTCCAACAGGCTCGCAAGGACGAATTGAGTAGAGCCCACTTTTCTAAATATTCATAATTTTTTTATTACCAAATTTATTGACGTGGGGAAAATTATATCGGTTAGAGTCAGAAATTTTGATAACGCCCAGCCCTAGTTTACCCCCTTGTCTGTTAGTGCAGCCAAACTATTACCATTAAACTGCAAAATCAACAAAATAAAAGCAGTATAAGGCTACAAGCTAGCTTGTTTTGGACTAGCTTAAAGAAGTTTTAATGGATGTAAGTAGTTCCTTTGATGTTTGTCATGGCGAGAGAGGCGTTCCCATGAGTTGCGTGACGTCACGTGTAAAAGGTCAATAGCAGCCTGAGAGGGGGATCGGTGGGCGTGGCCAGCTCCAGCTTGTTTTCTTAAAGTGACAGAGTCCTTAAATGACTCATTCTGGAAGGTACTGAAAATGCTTTATGTGAGAGGGATTTAGTGCAACGAACTATTATAACTGGAGAAAAAAGTCACAGTAAGTCCACTTTAAATGACCTGATGATTACGTCACTAAAGGAAACGAGGCTGATGAAGAGGCAGATTTGTGGTAACATCAGGGTTTGGACACATGGAAGGAACGACCAAACAGAAACCAAGAAAAACGTGTAACTGACTAAAATATTCCCATGCAGAGGAACAGTTAGACGTGTGTTTACATTAGAGTGGATGTGTGTCAGTAGGCTTGCTGGTGTGTGTGGAGGCATAGTGAGTGATTAAAGACCAAGCCTGCCACAGGCTTTCTGAGAGGCTCAAATCTCATTAATTACGCTGCCGACCACACAGCGAGGAGCAGCTGCAGATGGTTATCGATCCACCAACAGGTCGGAACTTTTCACTTCCACGAGCTACTGGCAGGAACAAAGCTCCACTCAAATGCTCTATGCTTGTCCTACGTGCAAGTTCAGCTACTATCAGGTTCTGGTACTGAAACAGTCATAAAGGTTTTACAGCACTAGCTAAGCTTTGCATGCTGCAGCTGTTCTGTGGACAGTTTTCCACCAAACACTCATTCAGAAGTTTCAAGGTGGCTATTTCCAGATCTGTGAAAATATCTGAGACACAGGTGGGTTTTATTACAGCCTCTGCAACTTTATTTAAAGTAATCTACTGCAATTAAACTAAAGAGCTGAATTCAATCCTCTGTTTGTAAAATATATGCATGTATTAGGGATGTGAGAATTAACAGATGCATATTGATTATTACTTATTTGCAAACGCGTTCATGCACGATGTGTTAGGCTCGGTAGAATAGCCCTACATCGATGCAGTTTTGGGTTTCAACATAGTTACATCGGTTATTATGTTTTAAAATTTGATCCATTTAAGAATTACATGAAATATCTGCAAGTAGTTTTATTTTTTCAAGCTTCTGCCGTAAAAATATCAATAAAATGAAATAAAAAATACATAGTTATGTTTGTGTTTGAAGATTGGATTTCCTGTAGACCATGGTCCACAACCAGTACTGGGCTGCACAAGGGGAAAAATTTTTTTATATATATGTGTGTGTGTGTGCGTGTGTGTGTATATATGTGTATATATATATATATATATATATGTATCTATATGTATGTGTGTATATATATATATATATATATATATATATATATATATATATATATATATATAGAGAGAGAGAGAGAGAGAGAGAGAGAGAGAGAGAGAGAGAGAGAGCTACAGGGCATTTTAGCTCATAAATCATTATAGTTATTAATATTTATTAATATTTTTGCGTCAGTAACAGAAATAAGATGAAAAAGTATGTTCTTACTAGGGATGTGTATTGATAAAATTGGCGATACGATACTTATCACAATACAGGGGAGACAATGCGATGCATCACGATCAGAAGTCATTTCAAAATAAACAAAAAAGGCAGTCTCTGCTGCCAACTAGCGGTCGGCGTTTCAATTGCACCAAAAGAAAAGAAAATACACAAATGTTTGCGTGTAAATTCTTCCAAAACTTCGATACACGGCTTTTGAATATCGATATAATATCGCAGGAAAAAATATCACGATATATTGCCATATTGATATTTTCTTACATCCAGCCTTCAATAGTCAACTCTTCCTCTGCTGCCATTCCTGCTGTGTTGCTTTCTTATTAGTGACATCTTCTGTTCAAAAGGAAAACTGCAGCAGCACTGGTTAAAATGAGCACCAAACGCTCTGAAAGTGTTCTCCACCCTCATTTTTTTGTACATACTTATGCTTTAGAAAAAAGTGAACTCATGGTTTGTATTTATAACATGAATAAAATCAGAGCTGCAAATTGGTTTGTGATCTTAATAAGCCATTATTCAGCATGATCAGCATGATCCGCTTAATCAGCGATCGGCCAATCTGAAACTCAAAAAAATAATTTTTTTTCTGCACGGTAAGCTAGAGTGGCCGTTTTTTGAGGCCTCCCCTCAGGAAATGACTCCCTTAGAGCCAAAATCGAGAGTAGAAAGTCCAGCGAGCTCAACGTGGAGACACCAGGATCATCCTGTGACCGTGTGGGATGCTCTTGAAATCCCTGTCACGCATACTCTTCAATTTCCTCCCTCCAAAGTCCCCAAAGATGATGTAATAAAAGATCAATTACTTGATCCCCTGGCTTGATCGTACTCTGAGGACACAAATAATGCACCGTTGATGTCAACAGGAGCTGTCTGAGTTTAGGGTCTGCAGGAGGAAGCCACGAAGCATTTTGTAGTGTTTGTGTGCAGAGAGCATGAAGCCAAAGGAAATCATTACCTGCAAGCAAATAATCCTCGGCATAATCAGAAGATGCTGTCCTATTAATCTAGTGACGGATGAGCTTAAACATTTCCTTTTAACCTTGGGCGGTTTAGATTTAACAGTGATGTTTGAGGAACAGAGAGTTTCTGTAAAATTAGCCACGCTGTGGAAAAAAACACATTTCTTCAGCCAAAACATAATTTATTTTAGCTCATTTCTGCTCTCAAACCTGCTGCTCGTCCAATTAGTGGGTTTCTTTCACATTAAATCAGTAATAAATGAAAGCAAATGCAGGACAAATACAAGGATTTGATAGTCAAACATGACAAAGTTGCAAAGAAATGATAAGAAATGGAGCAACATGGGATTTTTTCCCCTTGTTGATCAAATCTGCTGCATGATTTGCATTTTTTAATCCAACAAGTTGAGCAGTCATGCGGCCGGTAGAAAACAGCCCTTTATGCAAATGATCAACGACTCGATAAAACTCCTTCTGTGGATGCCCTCTGCTACGCCACTTTGTTTCACAGCTGTTCTTCATCAGAGCTACCGTGCAAATCTGTCAGGTGCTTTATCTCTGCTGGTTTTATATTCCTGGGATTATGCTGAAGCTTCAGATTAATATCAACCCTGTTCAGCAAGAGTGCTGAAAAGGCGGTTTGATATCTGCACCAACGATGCTAACTCGTTACACCTTTGTGTGACAGTTTGAGGTGGGCTGAGCGCAGCGATGTCCAGATCCACCAAGTCCAACTCGAGATCTCGGAGTCGCTCCAGATCCCGATCAAGATCCCGCTCCTCTTCTCGATCCAGGAGTCGGTCCCGGTCCAGGAAGCATCGCTACAGGTAGGAAGGATCTTGTTTGTGGCTCAGATGTCACTTAAAGTTAGACATGATAGGATGCTTCAGGGTGCTAAGATGCTATCGTTGTGCATCTTTTTACTCAGTTTGCTGCATTAAATGTGTTAAATGTGAAATGCATGGAGATACAACAGTAAAAACATCATATTTATGTTTAAAAAGGTCAACAGGCTTGTGCATCATTAGCTGTGATCTTCTGATTGACCCTTGCATGACCTTGTTTCCTTTAGTCTTTTATGAGCTGAAGCAGGACGTGAGTCTGACCCAGTTAAGGAGGAAATGAATGTTTAGGTGAAGCCAGGTGACATTAGTGGGTTTCTTAGTGTTGGAAAACATTTTAGAGCTCCTTAATGAGAGAAAAATATCAAAATATTTTTCAAGCCTTGAATGAAGAAGGCAGCGTTTGTCCCGACTGCTTTAGGTGTGAAGCTGGCTTGGAAAGATTGAAATGTGTCTGGGGAGAGAACAGTGATGCCTTTTCTGCTTCTGACGGACTCAATGTAATAAAAACACACCGTAGGTCACTTCCTGGCTCTCATATGAAAATTAGAAGAGATAAAATGTAAAATTCTCTTTGCTTGCTATTAGAAAGACTATAAAAAAGACATGGATGGAATCATCTGGTTCACTTTTCATGAAAATAACCTTTTGTGTAAACAGAATTTTATGGCGATCCACATTTTTGCTCAAATTTGAGTAAAAAGACATTTACATAAAATAAAAAAGCTATTATTCCACACAGAAACAGGAAAATGTTGCATATTTTTGCAGCTATAATAAACAAGAAACCCCAGACAGTTGATTTGACATTGATTTCTATGAATTTTTGCTGTTAATCCAGTCAAAAATTGAGGTCTGTGGATGCTTTTTAAAACTCTTTCTTCCCACTGTCTCATGCATATAGCAGCCATTTATATCAGCAATTAAATATAGTCTGCAGAGGTCAAAGTTATTCATTTAAACTGCAGAGACTCTCCCTGATCTGCAAAAGTGTTGGTGGGAAAAAGTTGAAATCTGTGTCTAAATAAGTTTCTGAACGCTCTTGAATCTTAGAGAGAAGCCCTGTGAGTGGCAAACATTGAGTCAAAAGGATTTTTTATTTTTTCTGCCTTCAAACGGTTCATGTGACTCTGCTCCACCACAGCTGTCCAGAGTGTCTGTAGCTAGTGCTGAGAGTGCAGCGCTGCTCGGTGCGCTGCAGTCACTCAGCTTCCTAATGAAAACACACGCCGGGTGAGTTACGTGCTTTTCTGTGGATTTAAAGTGTTATTTATGCGTTCTAACGATGCTGTTTTGCTCCATCGGTTTGCTAAAGTGTGCTGGAGTATTATGCATGCTGTTCTACATCAGCAGGAGTACTTAGTTTTAGTTTTAAAATGAAGCGGTTTGATGTCTGCTGAAAATCCGAAATTTAAAATTATATTAATGCAGAGTTCAAATGTGCATCCAGTTTAAAAGTTTGTGTTTCTTACTTTAAACAGTGAAGAGGTACAACTTGTTAAATGTTCTGCTTAAACCTGAAGAATCAGCGGTGCAACAGAGCCCCCGTGTGGACATGTCACAAACTGCAGCCTGGCCCAGAGAGATCCTATAAAATCTGTTTTTATCCTCTCGCTGCTCCTTGGTGGGTCACCCTCTACATGCAGAAGCACATGTTATATACAAACATATGCTTTATCGCTCATGGGTGAAATACAGCCACTGGAAACAGCTGATTTTGTGCTTGTGTTTTATTATAGGTGTTGTTTCATATGTAGGAGCCTGTTAAATCAGTTTGTTGAGTCTGTTTTTTGCTCTAAGTGGGTATTTTATCCTAAAATGCACTTGTTCTCACAAGATTGATTATATTATGTTAGATATACGTGAGTTAAAATATAAAGGCTGGTTAAGTTGTTTTTATAAACACAATCGGACATCTTGAGAGTAAAATATCTGTACACTTTGAGTTTTTTGTTTTTTCCATGTTTGTTGGCCAGCAAAACACAAAACTAGCTGTGAAGCTTCACTTGGGTAATGGAACACCAGTCATCAAAAACACATGACCTCAGTTGGTGTTTCCCTGACGGCGCCGTAAGGACCTGCGTAGGACACAGGTCATCAGCATAACGTAATCAGCAGCCAGGAGTTTTCCTAATCACGCGACGCAGAGGCTACCCGTCGTTTTTGTAATCAGGACAAATTTCTGTTGCCTTGTTTTAGCTTTTTGAGGTGTTTTTATTTTCTTCGGTGGTTAAAGACCAAGTTTACTCCTTTTTTCAATGCATTTGCAGTGGTCTCTAGTATAAACGAATGCCTTGTGAGTGGCTCTGGCGCTCCTATTTCAGGAGGTAGAATTTAGAGGTTTTGGAGTCTTATTTCCTGATATGTGGACATCTCGCCTCTCATTGGCTAACAGCAACACGACTCTATCACTGACTCTGTTTGCTCTGCAGCATTGATGTTTTATCTCCACAAATAACACAAGCCTGGAGGAGTTATGCCATGTGGTGGAGTTGCTAATGCTAACGGTTAGCTTCTACTAGCCGAGACGTTCTCTGCTGTTTCCTGGAGGCTAAACAAACAACAGCCTTCCCCGACACGAGCCAAGATGAGGCCATGAATGCTATTTTGACAATGTGACATGCAACTCAAGCTTTTCTCTGTCTATTTTCCATCAGAAGTTAATGCAGGAAATAGGGGTAGAAGACTACTTTCATGTTTAGCCTGCATGTTAAACTCAGAGTGACCGATCAAAATAGTTTCTCAGTGAACTTAGTCTTCAACACGCCTGCAGCTCATTCCTGCTGCAGCTGCAACATAACTTCATGGGAAAATGAAGAGTGGGACTAGGCCAAACCTCTAAACCCATCCGTTATTCAGTAGCTAGAATGCCTCAGTGTAGTGTTTAGGACTATCCATGTACATCAGGAAAGTCGATGGGTCATTGGCTTCTACTGTATTGTTGAAAAGTGATGATGTCATGTTTATGAACGCTGCCATGTTGTATTTTTAGAGCCAGAGTCTGAAAGTCCCACCTACCCTCCCACACACAGTCACTGGGTTTATTGGGAATATTGCATGGGATTTTGGTGTTTTTGGGGGGGCCATCAACCCACGCATGTACCTGTGTTGCCGATGGATGCACAATCTTTACTAGCTATACCTCTGAGTAAAGGTGACTCTTCAGGTTTTGCAACATTATGAGATTTAATGACAAGAAGCATTGTCACAACACTGAAAGAAATTGACAAACACAACAAATTTCCTTATTTTTCCAAATGTTTATGTTCCATAGGACATAGCCTACATGCAAACCATATCTGACTGAACCCGTTCCGTGATCTTCTCAGGTCGACTCGTTTACATGATTTACAATAACAACAGGACATAAATCATGCAAATATTCTCCTATAACATCATAAAGTTACTATATTCTGTCACTGCAAGGGTCAAAGGTTGAGCTTTTTCCCTCGTTTTTGTCTGCCTTTATTTGTCCAAGTCCCTTTGAAATTTCACCACATTTTGTCCTCTCTCTCTCTCTCTGTCTTTAATTTTCTTTAATAGCTCTAGGTCTCGGTCAAGATCTCATTCTCCATATTACAACCGAGACAAGAAGTATCCCAAATCGTATCAGAACAGCCGGGAGTTCCGGGGGTATAACCGCGGCTTCCGGAGGCCCTATAATTTCCGGGGCCGTGGAAGGGGCCAGTTTCATCGTGGACGCTTCCAACGCGGTGGCTACTACAACAACAACTACAACAACAACAACAACTTTCGCCCAAACTGGAAGAATTACAGACAACATCCTCAGAAATACCAACAGCAGCAGCAGCAGCAGCAGTTCAACCATTCGCGTGGACGATGGAACAATCAGCAGAAATGCTCAGGGAGCCCCCCTCAGGGACACTCGCACCAGTCCGACAAGTCCTCATCTCCTTTATCCAGACACTCGCATCATTCTTCCTCCTCTTCACACTCCCCTTCTCCAAAACGCAGGCCAGCCTCGCTGCTGGTGAATCAAAACTCTAAAGATGTCAATGAGCAGGAGGTCCAAATGGGAGGAGGAGGGGATGGTGAGGAGCCGGTGGAGCATGCTGGGGTATTGGCAGGAGATGCTAGAGAAGGTGCAGACTGTGGGAAAACTGAGAGGACCTGGCAGAGCCTGACGGACTGCAGCAGTCCAAAGAAAAGCAGTCCTGCTGTTATTGTTGGTCAAAGCAGCCAAACTACCACTCAGTCTAGTCCCACTAAAACCCCCAATGACATGAGCAATGGCTCCCCCTTGTGGGAGAAGGTGTCTGGTTCATCCTCAACAAAAAAACCCTCCAATGAAGGTCTGAACCCGATGCTTTCCAGCTTTGACTTCTTCTCCTCTGAGGAAATCCTGGATGGAGACAAAACGGCAATCTCCATTGCCTTTAAGAAGTAAGACCAAGAGCCTCTGCTCGTTTATTCTCTTAAACCACACGGTGATGTTATGCATATTATCTTTACAGGTGTGTTTCATAAATAGTTTTTTATCTCTTTTTTTGTTCTTAAGGTTTCTGGAGGAGCAAAAGAGAAAAGCTAAATGTGTTTATGAAAACAAGAGCATGGAGGTAAACGATGCAGATACTGAAATGGAAAAACGAAACGGGAAAGCCTCAGCGGTAACCTCCGAGTCTGTGTCAAAGAGGCACAGGGAAAACTCGGAGAGCGAAGTTTCTCTGGGCAGCTTTTTGAAAGCCTCCCCGTTTTTGTCTGCTGAGGTGGAGGAAGACGATGAGGTGGCCTTCAAACACTCAAAGTCACTTCACAAAGAGTGGCGTAATGGTGATGAGTCCTTAAAACCAAAGAGCAAGGTCACTCACTCAGCCCAGAAGCTGTTTGAGGAGTGCTTCAGCAGGTGGCAGAACACAGCCTACACACAGTTTGCTCTTGGTGACATCGGGGAGACTTACCTGAGCGAAAAGCAGGATAAAGCCATCGCTGCTGCCCTTGCTAAGAAAGAATCAGCGGGAAAATTTAACAATCTGTCCCCAGAAATGAGCTGTAAAATACGAAAGACGGTAAAACCACCGTCTGGCGCCTCATCTGAACCACCGCTGAGACGAAACTCTGACAGGGAGTTGTTTACAGTCAGAGGGGAGGATGAGCCGTTCGTGTCTTCAAGAAAACGGGATGCAAAACCTAACGTCAGGATGGATTTTCTCGGAGATAGCCTAATGAGGTGAGCGTGATTAGATGGCCCTAAATATTCACTTTCATTGTTATCTAAAGCTCCGTTTCTCAAAACGTTGCAGCATGTGTGAAGTGTAATCTAAAACAAAACGTGTAAGTTACTGAAGCCCGGAGCTTCTTTGAAGCTGGAACAACGGTGTAGGTTTAATCTTAAGAAGTCTAACTGGTGTACATCGCAGCGAACAAAGTTTGAATCTATGATTTCATTTATAATCCAAACCAACCTGGTCTCATGTGAAATCAAAGTAATTGAAAAAGTGAAGAAGTGCCATGAAGCGGGCTAAAAGATCTCAAAAAGCAATACGCCGTGACCCGAACAATGAATCCAGAACATCATCTAAACCACTGCAGACCTCAGTTGGTTAAGGTCAGAGGTCATTTCAACAATAAGACAAAGAAAAGGGGGTAAAATGGCACCAATGAGAGAGTTTCAAGTAGTGGCGCTCCCCCTGGAAAATCGGTGGCCACCCCCTGGCCTCATCTGGCCACCCCAATGTAAATTTTCTGGGCGCACCCCTGGTTTCAAGACCAAAACATCTGCTGAAGACCACAAAGGCACTCATGAGTAAAAAATGGAACTTTCTGAAAGGTTTGTGTCCCGTTCCATCTGGTGTAAAACTAACAGCATTTCAGATAAAAGAACATCATACTAACAATCCAACATGGTGGTGGTGGTGTTGTGGTTTGGGGCTGCTTCACTGTTTCAGGAGCTTTGACCCTAAACATGCTGGAAAACCCTCCAATGAGGCTAAATTTAACTAATTCTATAAATAAAAGTGGAAGAAAACTCCTCCACTGTGATGTCAGGGGCTTAGGAATAGTTATCACAAATGCTTGATTAAAGTTTTTACCTCCAAAATGTTACAACCAGTTCTGGCTGATTTTCTAATGACTTGTTTTGATTTTTTTTACACTTTACACGGCGTCCCATATTTTAAAGGAAACGGGCTTCATCGTCCAATGTCTTGGCTTTCTCTCTAAAGACACTGAAGACTGTGTTCTTATCGTTTCAGCTCTTCACATGTTTTAGCCGAGGAGCGGCAGCTGTCTCAGGACCTTGTTCAGTCCTCAAAAAAGCAGCAGGAATTTCGCTCCATCTTTCAGCACGTTCAGGCTGCTCAGTCACAGAAAAGCCCCTCTGAGCTGTTCGCTCAACACATTGTTGCCCTTGTGCACCATGTCAAAGGTGAGTAACGTGTTCCCAGAACACGCCGTGGCTCCTTTAAAATCGGTCTAATCTCGATAGTTTCATAAAAGTTCATGCTAATGCTTTGTTTTACACATGGCAAAAATATTAAGACATTCTGATATTTTAATGCTGAAGTTTATTGAGAAACGTTGATCTTTATGAAATATGATGGCTGAGTCTCAAATGCACGCTGAACGTGAAAATAGTCTTCATCATCTATCTCCTGCGTTAGCCGCTGATAGAAAATAAACGGGGAAATGCTCGGATTAGAAATAGCCACACAGATCTACATCACACTGTAAAATATGCATTCATGGACTCGCCTGTATTGGCTCTCGACCGCATAAGGCTGTTGTTGATTTAGCGGCCAGGAGAGAGCAGAGCACGTCTTTGCTAGTAGAAGCTAACCGTTAGCATTAGCAAATCCACAACATGGCATATCAAGTTCTGGTTTGTGTTACATGTGTAGATAAAACATCAACATTACATTTTTTAACCGAAGAAGAGTGAACGGAGGCAGCATAAGAGTCGCGTTGCTGTTAGCCAATCAGATGTTTGCATATTATGAATATTAATGAAAGACTCCAAATCCTGCTGTTTTCTTCCCCCAATTCATCCGACAGATCTATAACAATAAAAACGCAACATTTGTGGCTGTGGAAATGTTTTTAATGTAGATTTGCACAGTAATATTTTTGGGATTAGAATTGTTTTAAAATGGCAGTAATTCACTTTCAGCAGGCCCTGCTTGAACTAGCTGTTAGCTTGTCAATCCGGTCAGAGCCTCCAATCTGAGGTCATTCAAAAAGGTCAGAAAGTAAATGTTTAATTTTCTTTTGTTTGAGTTAAAGGGGACATATTATGCAAAACTTACCTTTTGCATAATTTTGTACTGCTATGAGGGTCTCTACTGCCTCTGTTTTTCACTGACCATACGACTTTTATAACTTTTTAAAGTCACAATATGTCTCTTTTAATATTACAAAAAATCTAAAGAGAGATAAAATTTCTCAAGGCGGCTTTATCCAGAGTGGTCTAACGAGCAAACCCACATACATGTATTATTAATTTTTACCGTTTGCCCCCTCAGCCCAGCACTTTCCGTCTTCTGGCTTGACTCTAAACGAGCGATTTACCTTGTACCAAAGACAAGCTGCAGAGAAGGAAATGATGAAACCGAGAAAGAGCCCAGAGATACACAGGTAGAGTCGCCTATTGAGTGACCCTCTCACCTTCAGTGTGCTGTGGCTTCACGTCTTCTTTTAAACAGCTTTCAGGTATTTCTTTCCCCTTCTTGATCTGATAATCATCAGACTTTCATGGACTATTAGTTCTCATGCTTGGTGGAGGTCAGTTTTGGTTTCCAGCAGTTTTTGCTTTTCCTCTTTTTTGGTTTTCATTATTTTTTTTATTTTTTTGTAGTTGCTTGAGCGGGTCAGCTTGTTGTTGCTATGGCTCACGTAAAAACCTAATATTCCTGCATTAACTGTGCTTCCTTCCCACAGGCGAATCGATGTGTCACCAAGTGCTTTTAAGAAACACCCTCAGCTTTTTGAGGCGATGAAAAGCTCAGAGGATGGGACGTTCAAGGTGACTGAACACTTTGCTGTTTGACATTTGTTGGAAAGACAACATCAGACAAGCGAGCGAGCCTCATGCCGTTAGACTACACCCTTTGTTAAAGCCCGTGGCTTTCCATGAGGGGAAGAGGGTCAAAGTCTAAGAAAAGAAAGCAAAAAAAGCCACTTTGACCTTTTTGTTTGTGGTACTGCCTCACACGGTGAATTATTTGTATTGTGGGCACTAGCCTGACTGAGGCTAATAAATCAAATATGGTCAGAAATGGAAGCCTCTGTGCCAGTGATGTCCGAAGGACTCTTAAATATCTTCGTAAGTATTCTCTAAAACGTAATAGAATAAAAATATGAGTCAGGGGCAGATTAGAACCAATAGGAAGCAATACTTGTGCTTATATTTACATACACTGAGTCATCCATCACAATATCTGTGTTGATTAAACACATAAAGTCAGCCTGTAAATGTATAGTTTATTGCTTTTCACCTCTATTACAAAGCTTTTATATTCCAAGAAAAACATCTCCAATGATTTTTCGAAGCTCAATTCAAAGTTTGTGCTTCACAGATCTGATCTGGAATATACCTGGGTTGTTTTCTGACATAAACTGCATAAATTGGACAATTATTTATCAAGGGGAGCCTAAGTCACACCCGTCTACATCCAATCCAAAAAAAAAATGAATGGGAGTTTATGCGTCGATAAAAGTTATTTTTTGACCCCGTTTGGTATGTTCCATGGGTTTAAAATATAATGTCAGTGAATTTTAAGGACACATGCCAAGAAAATGCACATTTTCAACAGGCGGCTAAAATTACTTAGGTTTTGTGTGAAAAGACGTAATGGACTCCAACTACTCGTCTCACAAAACTGAGGTCATCGAACTTGACAACGAAGAAGATAAGATGAAAAATGAGTTTAGCAAGATTCGCATCCTTCTTCCAGGACAAAAGGAGCATTAAATGTAGGGAAAAACTATAATCTGGCCATGTGGTAAGTAGCAGCTACGCTGGGGGAGAAGAGATTATGCGTGTCTGATTTGTAGTCTTTTTAATTATTGATTTATAGTATATTTACAAGCAAAGGAACCTCAAAGTGGATGACAAGCAGTTGAACACTCATAATTATTAGTTTGAATGCTGTTAAGCATTCAAACTATTGTTTTCCTGTTTCTCTTTATTATTAGTTTGAATGCTGTTAAGCATTCAAACTATTGTTTTCCTGTTTCTCTTTATTATTCTTCTTCTTCTTCTTCTTCTTATTATTCTGCTTCCGTACGCTTTTTTGAACCTTTTCAACTCCTTAAAATTTTCAGCTATTTCAGCAAATTTGGTATCAAATCGTTCAGCTCGTTAAGCTCTTTCCGGCTATTACTTTTGGTGGTGATACGTTTAATATTTTAGGAGATATTCAGCTTTTTCTGCGATTTTTCAGCCCATTGAAATGAATGGGAAATGCTTCAAATCCTTCAAATTTTCAGAAAATCATTCAGCTTGTTTGAACTTTAACTACTTCAGCATACTTCAACTTAGAGACTTCATTCAACTTTTAACAAACTCAGAACACATTCAGCTCTTATCTGATTATTCAGCTTCTTGATATCTTTTACGGTTTTTCTATAATCACAGGTTAAACTTGAGGTACGATTTTGGAAAGTTCAGGAATTTCTCCTCCTTCCCCCATTCAAAAGAATAGGGCCGAAAACCGACTTTGCTCGACTTCAGACCGTGTCCTGAGAGAACCGTA
>SSNS01000034.1:3254717-3273576 GCA_006937985.1 Aphyosemion australe
ATGAATCAAATGATAAAAGCCCTGCATGTTTCTGCATTTACCAAGACTTCTCATAAATGATAACCAGGACTGCTGTATCATTTATTCTCCACATCCAGACACAATTATCCTATCTTCTGTCTCATGAACAGAAGCTGGGATGTTTTTGCCCACAAAGTTTTTCTTTTTTGCTCCAACAACACAGTCCTCAGGTTATGACTTTTACTTTCTTGTGCTCCTGATCTATATTTCCTCTCCACCTGCATGTCTCCACCTGTCTGTCGGCACATCTGACGCTGGTCAGATGCTGCGTGTTGTCAGTCATTGAGGGAACGTGCACGGCGTCGGATAACTCGTCTTTTTTCTCTCTCTCCTCTTGTCTGGGCTGACGGGAGCTGACGGAGCTGTACGCGCGGCGTACATCATCTCCAAATGCGCATGTGCGCCGCGCGTACAGCTCCGTCAGGCGCATTTGGAGAGGATTTGGAGAGGATGCTTTGCTTTGCGCAAATTGTGTCCCCTCCAAAGACGGTCCCCTCTTGTAGCGTGTGTTCTGCCTATCGGGAGGGGCGGGTCAGCGGCGCTGGGGGGGGAATGTGTTTACTTGGAGACGGACATATTTTGCAGAAATCTCGGAGATTTCCACTAATAAATGAGCGGTAAAAGTACCGGTACTCATCCTACCCTGGAAAAAAGTCCCAGTGCGCTGAGAAGTAAAATAGGAATCAGACTAATATTTATTTCCTGACCAGCACTGACTCTGATGGAGACACGCTAAACAAACAGCCTAAAAATGTTCCTACTATGATACACGTAAGCCCCCGGTTTGCTTTGAAAGCACCCACAACCCTTACCCCACACGTATTTAGTAATAATTTCTTACCTGTCCAGCAACAGTGATGCCAACTGCGGGTCTTTTGTCTCAGCATTTTCCACTTCTCAAAAGCCGGCCGGACCGATGTTTATCCTCGTTCTTTGCCTTCGGCGACCAGACTCGAGTTTTGCCTTTTTTGTGGCGCTGGAATAAACTCTTGGGTTCTTTGTCTTGTTTGGGGTCTGGGCTGGAGTTTCGCTGGTGCTTGAAGCAGCTCTCTTCTTGTTCTTGGCTGAATCAGCTACCGAAACCACCTCTCGCTCTACCGCTAAGCTACAGCTAGCAAACAAACGCTGCGGGCGCGTGAGCGCGCATGACGTCATCACGCATTACGCTGCCTCTGGAGGACACCGGGGAAGCCTGCTTGCTCGACCCGAGCACAATCTTTTCTGTGAGTTTACAGGCCTACAGAGGCAATCACAGTAAAAATGCCAGGGCTCATTCTACAGGACCAGGGCATTGCAGGAGAATGTATGAGGAATAAATTTTAAATTTCTATACTTGTATTAGCTGTTAAACTTCCATAATGTCCCTTTAAATAAATGAATAAAATGCTTTTATGGCACTTGGAGTCCACCTACATTGAATTTTAGCTCAATATCTATATATATAAACTGGTGAAGGTTCTCAGTCATCCAGGTCATGGTAATCCAAAGAGGGTTTGAATGAAGGCAACTGGACTTCTTTGGTTTCTTGAAGATGTTTTGCTTCTTATCCGAGGAGCTTTGTCAATTCTGACTGGAATATGGGAGGGTCAAGCTTATAAACTGTGGCTGTCTATTGCTCAACGAGCAGAAACTACCTATGAATACCCCTCCTTCCTACCTCCTGAGGAGTCGTTAGCCTCTATTGTGTGGGAATCATATTGATTAGATGCAGGAGGGTGTGACCTAGAGTGAAACTGGGAATTAGGTTTAGAGCTGCATTATAGGTGCTAGAAAGGTGAAACCTGAGACCTCCACCTCTTACTGTATTGCAAATTGTCAATAATATTTGCCTTCACAGTGACTTCTAATAAAGTAAGAAATATGCCATCTTGTTAGCTAGTAGCGGGAGGGCAGCAGTAGCTCAGGAGGTAGAGAGGGTTGTCCAGTAATCAGAAGGCTACAGGTTTGATCCTGGCTCTCATCAGAGAATGCTGCTGTTGTGTCCTTGGGCAAGACAGTTAACCCGCCTTGCCTGCTGGTGGTGGTCAGAGGGACTGCTGGCGCCAGTGTATGGCAGGCCTCGCCTCTGTCAGTGTGCCCCAGGGCAGCTGTGGCTACATTGTAGCTCATCATCACCAGCATGTGCACGTATGGATGACTGATTGTGTTGTGAAGTGCCTTGGGGGGTTGTAGAACCCTAAGAAGGTGCTATACAAATACAGGCCATTTACCATTTAGTTAGTATTTGTTTAGTTACTGCTAGCTAGCTTTGCTAGTTAGCCTCCTTGCTATGGAACCTGAAAGTTGTCCTTTTATCTGTGTTAGACCAAACAGCTTTATATAAAATCATCAGAACACAAAAAATCATGATGCTTTTATTTAAAACACACACACACACACACACACACACACACACACACACACACACACACACACACACACACACACACACACACACACACATACAAACAAATATAGCTTTATATCTGGAAAGATGCACAGGAACAACAGACAAAATATGTAAACATAAAACTGCACATAAATGTTATTTGTTAAGACACAACTTTATACAAGATTTTAATTCAACATCTAGAAAAATTACCTGACGTGTATTCCTATATATAAGGGGTGGGGCTTAAAAGTACCAGAACCAATTAGCTAGGAGAGCAATCAGTTGCTCTGGCTTCTGCTTCCAGGTTGGGTGTCTAGAATTTAAACATACAGCTGAATTTAAATATTTTTGGTCAGATATGTCCAATCCTGGTCCTCGAATGCCCCTATCATGTTGTTTTTGAAGCTCCAACACATCTGATTCAATTTTGAAAATAACCTGTTCAGCAGGTCATCAAGTTCTGCAGAAGCCTATTAATTACCTGCAGATTAAAATCAGGTGTGTTGAAGCAGAAACATGCTGCATAGAGGCTCTCAAGGACTGGGATTGGACACTGCTGCTTTGGGTAAAAACAGTAAAGAAACAAAATTACTGTGTTTTTCCTTTGTGCTGCAGAATAAATCTGTGTTTGATGGAATGAGACTCCTGCAGAGTTGACTTAAGTGATTTATTTGCAAACAATCATCATTGAAAAGGAACGGAGTCCTTGCCCTGAGCAGATCTCCATGTCTAAAGGCTGCACCTGATTCAGTTTCTCATTTTAAAAATTCTTTGAGGTATTTTTTGCTTTCGCTCTTGTTTTAAAAAAAGAAGCACATTTTGTGTTTTGACATTTACCTTGAATTAATTTTTACAGTGCAAAAGTAAACATTAGATCCTATTCATGCAAAAAGCACCAATGCATTCTGACTTTTGCACCCTAATATAGATTCTGCAGATAAACTGTATTGTGTTGCGCTTCCTGGCTTTGTTTTGTGACTGTAAACCTGCCGTACCTGTTTTGACCCAGTATCTCTCCTCCTTCTCTGCAGCTCACAGCACCGTAAAAACCCGTCCAACTCCTTGCTGCTGACTTGTCATGACTCGCCTCAGGAAAAGTTACTCAATGTTAATCTTTGACAAGAAGGAAGGAGGGCTTTTGCTTCCATATCGCTCAGTCAGACAACGGAACCACTACCTCTCAGTTCTCCTTCCATTCAGGACTTTGCTGCTTTACGGGGAGAAAACACAGTTTGATTTGTGGGAGAACAAATGAACACCACCATGGGTGAGTTGTTGCTAAAATAAGGGTGGCTTTTCTTAATCTTTTGACTGCTGGGTGTATTCTCTGCTGGGAAATGAGGTAAACTTTACCCACAATTTAAAAATGCTGAATAATGCCAGAAATGAGCTGTGTTGTGTCTACTAGAAACACTGCTGATGTGACTCAAGTATTATGACAAGGGAAATGAAACTAAATCCTTGAAACTGCACATACCGCTCAACAGCTCTGCTTGGACTTGTTCTGAAATATTTGTTAGCTGCTTCCTAATAGTTCCTGTTGGTGAAACACTGATTCTTCTATCATTTCTAATCTCTACTCATAAGGAATGACTAGTAAGTCCAGATCTGATGCTCAGGGGTTTTGTCTTGGTTTTAAAGTGTCAGGATGAATCAGCTGTGAGGCTCCAGCCTTTTGTGAAACGAGTGTAATTTTCTGCCCTATTTGTGGATGTGCTGCAGAGGTGCTGGTGCTGGTCAACTTTGAGGGCGCCTTAGGCGACGAGCTCACAGTGAAGATGGGAGACGTGGTGAAAAATGTCACCAAGGCCAGTGAGGAGGGATGGCTGGAAGGAGAGCTGAGGGGGAAAAAGGGCATCTTTCCTGCCACCTTTGTCAAAGTATGTCGTCACTGTGTGTGTGTGTGTGTGTGTGTGCGCGTGTGTGTGTGTGTGTGTGTGTTTTAAATATCCTCTTTTTTATATCTATTACAGGAAATACCAGGGTATCTGACTGGTGACAACAGCAGGGAACCAAGAAGTCTCAGAAAAAGTACGATGGTTTAAATTTTCATTTGTGTGTGAAAGCTTAAAAATAGAACTGCCGATACTCGGGTAATATACATATATTACTTTTTACATGTACAATGTTACATTTTGTAGTAATCCTTAAGCAAGGACACCAGTCTGGCAAGAATTCAGTTTAACAGCTTTAATGGCAACTTGCTTAGTTGGAGGAGCATAAGGGGTGCATTTTCGCCACCCCACTTCCTGTTCTTCTCTAATCACTTAAAGCCACCCTTCCCAAAAACACTGGCCACCCCAAAACTGAGACAGTAAAACATCTATAACATATAAACAATAAAAACACAAAACATATAATCAACAAATCAAATGTAAAATGACATTTTCACAGTGAAGCTCAAAAGTCTGATTGTAAGTGAATGCAGCACAGCATCAGTCTCCTGGCCCAGGAAGGAGAGTCAGGTGGTAGACGGCAGAAGTCAGTTTTGTGCAAAAGTCAACGAGAGGACAATAAACATCCCAGTAAGTAATATAAAGTTTGTTAGGTTAAGAAAACTTTAGTGAAATTAGAATATCACAGAACATGTTAGCCTAAAATAATTGTTGCTACCATCAGACTGGGTGCAGCTAAGAGGTTTGATTACAGTATGAATACTTCATACCAGCCTGACCGCATTTTATTTCTTCAATATTGTGGAGTTTTAGTTGGAATAACGAGGCAGTTAGTTGTTTTTTCTGTTTAGTTTCACTTTCAAAACACACACACACACACACACACACACACACACACAGAAATGATAAATGACCCGCACTTGTATAGCGCCCTTCAGAGTCAGAGGACTCCAAATTGCTTTACACTACAGTGTAACACACACACACATACACGCACTGGCGTTCCCTAGCCCGACGAGAAACATAGTCCCTCTAGTGTGTCCTGGGTCTTCTTTTAGGTCTCCTCCTGGTTGGACGTGCCCAGAAAACCTCACCAAGGAGGCGTCCTGGAGGCATCCTAACCAGACGCCTGAGCCACCTCAACTGGCTCCTCTTGATGTGGAGGAGCAGCAGGTCTACTCCGAGCCGCTCCCAGATGACCGAGCTTCTCACCCTATCTCTAAGGGAGAGCCCAGACACCCTGCGGAGAAAACTTATTTCGGCCGCTTGTATCCATGATCTCGTTCTTTCGGTCACTACCCAAAGCTCGTGATCATAGGGTTGGAACGTAGATCGGGCCGTTTACATGTGCCACCCTTTTCCAAATTTGTGCCCCCACTTGGCCACCCCAACAAAAATTTTCTAGACACAGCACTGCAGCTGACTTATCTGTTTTTTTTCTTCTGCAATTTAAAAAGAGCCGTTTAAAACTGTGGTGACGGTGGTGGATGAAGTCAAACAGTGAGGTCAGCTGTAAATACATGTCTGCCACATCCGTGCCTCACAAAGCCAGTTATTACAGTGGCGTTAGAGCAGACGACGACAAACACAGCAGCTTTGAGGGATTAGATTACAACTTTACATCCATCTATTGATGTCGCATTTCTCTTACTCTTTGATTTATTTTTTTCTGCAGCTAAGAAGGTGATGCAGATGAGGAAATGTGAGGTGGCCTTTGCTTACGCTCCGCAGAACGATGACGAGCTGGAGCTGGCTCCTGGTGAAATTGTAGACATCGTTAGAGAGGTACAGACTTCTTATCACACACTGCTTTTCTGTGTTGTTTTTGCTCATGTTAGTTTTAGGCACGTAACTAAATAAGTTCTCTTTAGCTGCTCAGACAAAAGGGCAGTTCCCAAAGCTGTCAAACAGCCAAACCTTCTGCATTATATTCAGATCAGGGCGTTGGGGAACCCTTTGTTCTGCCAACCCTCCTCGGTATTCAGTCGACTCTCTGGTTTCTGAAGCAAATTACAGTTTTACGGTCAATCATCTGAAGGCATCTGAGTTACCAGACGTCTTTTGCAGGCTGATTTTAATCTCTGGTAGACGTTACACACATTCAGCACTGATGTTTATTCTAAAAACATTTTGGTGTTTCTTTTTTTATGTGACAGATTGAAGATGGATGGTGGATGGGGGTGAAAAATGGCAAAGTGGGAGCATTTCCATCCAACTTTGTCAAAGAAATATTTGTAGCCCCTAAAGGTTGGTGGCTTCATTCATTTTCTTAAAGACCAAGTTCACTGAGAACCAATTTCTTTAATCATGTACAGGGCTGCCAACTTTTGCATTATTCCATGTGTGAGAGTCGGGGGGGCACTTGTACCGCACCCCTCTGTAAGATCGGCGGGTTTGGGGGGTGGGGGGGCTACTACTTGCTTTTTCAGCGTGGAGGTGTGGCGTAATGGCTGTCAGATGCATATGTTTCACGTTCAATGCGTGACAGTCGGCAGCCCTGAGGCTAAACATGAAAATAGTCTTCTACCCCTATTTCCTGTATCAATCGCCAATAAAAAATGCACGGGGGAACGCTCAGATGAGAAGAGCGACATTAGCACGTCATAATGTCAAGTTAGCATTCATGAAATCACCCATCTTGACTCGCGACGGGGAAGGCTGTTGGTTAAACGTCCAGGAGAGAGCAGAGAATGTCTCAGCTAGTAGAAGCTAACCGTTAGCATTAGCAACTCCACAGCATGGCAGAACTCCTTCAGGCTTGTGTTATTTGTGGAGATAAAACATCAATGTTGCAAAGCAGAGTCAGTGGTAGAGTCGTGTTGCTGTTAGCCAATCAGAGGCGAGATGTCCAAATATCAGGAAATAAGAGTCCAAATCCCGCCGTGTTCAGCTCACTTCTTTTCTGGCTAACTCTTAGTTACTGAAATAGGAGCGTGAAAGCTTTTACCTTCACAAGGCATTCATTTATACTATAAACCACTGTAAATGTATTGAAAAAACGAGTGAACTTGGACTTTAACTTTTTAATACAAAATATAAACTCCAAATGAATTAAACTCGTCCCTTTCCTAACAGATGGAAAGCACGGTGAGGGCAAAGCAAGGCCCAAACTGTCAGATGCTGTCTTCAATAAGGAGGTACGGTAATGAGAATAACATTTTTTTTAATCAATAAAACTTTTTTAATCACTTTCTTTTTATTCTTTCTCATAAAGAATTCTCAAAGAGCAAGTGTGCGACATAAAGCAAAGAAATGTGAGTTCACACCCTTTTTAAAGCTTTTTATTTAGAAGCAGCATGTGAAACGCACTCAGCTGGTCTATTAATAGTCTCACACACATCACTTAGGGTTTTGTCATACGTGAATACAGATGGGAGTGTCTTTAGTTAATAACTAATCAAAAGGATTGCTCCAGAATAAAAAATCTCTAAGGTTTATAACGTTTATCTCCACTTACTCACAACCATTTCCTATTTATCACCATCTGAGTTAACATTGGTGCTTTCAAGGGCAGATGGGATTAGTCATTACCGGAGTTTCCAGTCACACTAGAAACATAAAGCTCAATGGTCTTTTAAATTCACTAATTCTATCATTTCCTTTGTCTCCTCAGCTGTCGAGTACTGCCAGGTGTTGTTTGACTACAAAAGCATTTCAGAAGATGAGCTGAATCTGAAAAAAGGAGACGTTGTAGCCGTTGTGAATAAGGTATGTTTATGTTGTTGTTCCGGTATCACTTCACACGTGCTTTTATAACCGTAAGAGACTTCCTCAGAGCAGCTGATGGGTGTTCAGGGAAGCTGGTTGCTCAACCGGACAAACCGGCTGTTTTGATATCGACATTTACGGGAAGGAAAGAAGAAAAATAATCTAATTTTAATACATGATCTTGTGAAGAGGACACCAAGTGGGAGGGGCCGTCTGTACTCTGCCATCTGGTCTGAAAACTTGGTTTTTATTTCTTTTCTTGTAAAAGTGGCGATCCCTAAACCGTAAACTGTTCCATTCAAAGTTTAACACTAGAACTGCCTTGAGCAGTCATTTTGACTGCTGCTTTTAAAGGGATATTCCACCCAAAATTGAAATTTTGTCTGTTGACATATTTCCCAGAGTTAGATAAGTGGGAAAAAGCATTTTGTAACAAGCGCAGTAATTCTCCTGATCTGGCAGCAGTCCGTCTGCTAGCTTTAGTTTAGCATAAACAATGGAAGTGAATGGCAGGCAGCATGCTAGTACCTGCCATTCACTTCCATTGTTTATGCTAAACTAAAGCTAAACTAAACTAGCTTTAGTTTAGCATAAACAATGGAAGTGAATGGCAGGCAAACTAAAGCAGACGGACTGCTGCCAGATCAGGAGAATTACTGCGCTGGTTACAAAATGCTTTATCCCACTTATCTAACTCTGGGAAATATGTCAACAGACAAAATTTCATTTTCATTTTGGGTTGGAATATCCCTCTAAAGGCCAATAAATTCACCTTGTAAGGTGTAATTTCAGATAATATTTAACTTGATTAGCTAAATAATGTTTTTTCAACCAAAGATAACATCGAAATATAACTGTCCATGTTAAGTCTTTCTAATGTCATTTACGGTCATCTCTGTGCCATTTTCGCTCTTCCTTTATATTTTAGTTATGAAAGGCAAATTTATGAGGAAGAGAGATTGATCAAATGCTGAAGATGCTCTTGGACTATTTTTTTATCTTGTCCAGCGAAACCAGCGACGCAATCTCTGACAGTCAAAATGACTGCCTTGGACCGAAATGGGTAAAAATTAACATAATTAATTTGCCTTTTGCACAATAAATATGAAATAAATTTTTATGATGATTTACACTGATTTTAGGAAAAGTCAGGGACTAGCAAGGCTGCATCTTTTTTATTTGATAAAGTAATTAAGCATGTAAATGGTGAAACAGTCAGAATGACTGCCGAGGCCGTTCTAATGTTAAGCAATATGCAGTTAAATGCATTTTGAGGAACGAGATATTTGTCATGCGGTGGCACCAGATTGGTATGACCTTGTGGGAGATTTTAGCCTGTAGCTGTGCGCTGCATTGCTCTTTCAGTCTTTTCCATTAAACAATAGAGTGACGCATCCAGCACATTTATCTCAAAAGACACATTTTTATTTTTTCAAAATCAGAATAATTTATTTGTGCTAAATTTATATAAAAAGGTCATCAAATGTTGGGTCTTTGGTATCAAAACACCAAAATTTCCCCACTGAGAGGCAATAAAGGAATTTTCTATTCTAATAGAAAAATAAAATGAAGATCTGTAAAAATAGCAGATAATTTGAGGTACATTAAGTAATCATTTTTATGGTGAAATAATCACAAAACAGTCTGGCAAGCTGGGGCCTTGTTGGTTTTTTCCTTTCAAAAAACATAAAGAGGGTCTTTGTAGTCTTTGTTTACGATCTGTGAGCCCGTGAGGTTACCGAGTCCGTGCTAGCTAACGCTGCAGCACTGGCATTTGTAATTCAACACCGGCAGGAAAAAATGCAGCAGTGATTTGTAAAGATCCTAAGCCAGTAACAGGAGTGACCCAGTAGTTATTTCTTGTACCCCTAAGAAGCCATGGCATATTTTTGCTTTACTCTTATCAGGTAAAGAAGGCTTGAAGCTAACATTGAGCTAACAATGCTAATCGTGAATTGGAAACAGCCTGCTCTAAAAAAAATCTCAAGCTTCTTTTTCAATTACCAACAACTTGATATTACAGTGAAATGTCTCTATCAACTTACTGTGTATGACCCGTCTTGCTTGTGATCTGGAATCTTCTGGTACTGATCTGTAAACGGCAACAGTGAGATAGTGACTAGTGTGTTTAGAATATGGGCTGCAGTACCCATATTTGACCACAGGATGTCATTCTTACTTCATTCTTGCATAATACACCTTCAAAGAAGATGAATGTATGGTTTGTGTGAACATGAATGTGATTCATTAAGGGGGCTGAGGGGTAGTTTTCCTGGAGGGGGCTGGGGGGTGGCCATGGACCACCCTGGCCACCCTTTGGGGGTGCCACTGTGAGAGATGGCTCATAAATAAGATCATAAATACTGATAATGAGAATTAATGAGATGCAAGGAAAATAAAAATCATGAACGTTTATTTTCATTTTAGGGCTGAGTTTGACTGCAGTTTCATCAGGTTTTTCATGTTAAACCATATTAAATTACCACCCTACTTCATTTTTTTACTTGCAAAATAGTAACTTAAGAAAATTGAAAGGGATGTTTTATTCTTTTGAGGGTGGATGCATAATTTAAAAACAATTCCCTGCTGCCCCAAAAACTAGCTGTATTTCTCTTGACCTTTTGTTAACCTCCCGCTCAGCTATTTCACATCCCTACGGACCGAATTATGTCCGAGCCTCTAATGTGACACTTTCATCTCCGTCTGAAGGAAACAGAAGATGAAGGCTGGTGGGAAGGAGAGCTAAACGGACGCTGCGGCTACTTTCCAGACAACTTTGTGATGGTGTTGCCACCAAGGGACGCTCTGTCTGTGAGTTACACTACTTCTATACATCACCTGTCCAGGAGGACTTCTTACATCACTGCCATTAAAGCATGTTCGATGATAATCATCACTAGTTTTTACTTGCTGGTCTAGAAATGGTCTTAAAATGCAAAGTACACAATGTTTGCCTATTATCAGATTGTGCACGTCTGCAGGCTGCACTCTTATGACTCAGGCTTGTTAATAGTCATTCGCTCTTTCTAGTTAGTCACTA
Source organism: Aphyosemion australe (assembly GCA_006937985.1). Lineage (NCBI taxonomy): Eukaryota > Metazoa > Chordata > Actinopteri > Cyprinodontiformes > Nothobranchiidae > Aphyosemion > Aphyosemion australe. Next base: position 3,265,753 of record SSNS01000034.1, read on the forward strand.
AAATTTTCCCACAGTGGAAAGATTGTGTGCCTTTAGGTGTGTAAGGAGATGCATCAGCCAACCTGTTGAAGTTTCTTTTTCTCCTCCTTTAAGTCTGGGAACACAACGCTACTGCCTACACGCGTCGGCACCATGAAAGTCTCAGGTAAGAGATCTGCTTTGGGCATTTTTAGCTGATGGTGGGGAAACATGGGATGCAATTTTAATTTGAGTTTTGTGCTCATCTAGTTGATTCAAAGATCATACGTAAGGTTTTATATCAGCAAGAGCTTTAGTATGCACTAGCAAATTGTTGCAGGTCAAAAAACTTATTTCAGGAATACTTGGTTCAGATAACGAGAGATCAAGAAAAGAGCTCTATTTTCATCAAACGGACAAAAAATGAGTTACGCACAAGGGCGTCAGTCTGGTGGGGACTATGTACATAAATGGGAGTGTGGCTTGAAGACTGGTGGGGACAATTGTTTTTAATTATTTATGTGTAAGTATTTGTTTGACATTTTATTACAATATGGGTGTTCCTGTGTATTGACAGGTGTTAAAAATCGGAGCTTTATTCAGTAAATAAAAGTTAAAAGTTGGGATCATTCCAACAAATCACCAAGTAAAACCGACGAGCCCCTAACCTCTGGGCTACAGCAGAGAAAAATCTCTCAGAAAAATACACCTATAAAATATGTAGGCTACCTTGTCCGGTGTCGGTTAACGCCATATTACCTCACCAGAGCCGAGCTGTCCGTGATTTGCCGGATTAATAAAAATAAAAGAATAATAGTTGCAGTCTCACAACCTCCATCAGACACATACGGAACCAATATCCAACAAAACTGTGATGTACGTGCAGCTCTAACAGTAACACTGACAACAAACGACCAGTTTTATCATGTTTGATATGAACCTGAAGTTTAGGTTAGCTAAAGAGCTAGCTGGTGTTTACGTTTAGCATGCTGATCACTGATTGGATAGAACAGATTTCCCAGCATGCCACGCTCTCTTAAATGTTGAAAATTAAACTAAATTCATTAATTAACTGCGGTTTATTTTTATTCAAAGTGAAATTATCATTGTTAAAATGAAATATAGACCTAGATGGATCATAGAAAAGTTCACTGTAGATTTTAAGTGAACAAGCGGGGTACTTCGGGAGTATGGGGTACCAGGCCCTTTGGTACAGGCTGTTAGGTTCCTGTATGACCAGTGTCAGAGCTTGGTCTGTATTGCCGGCAGTAAGTCGGGCTCGTTTCCGGTGATAGTTGGACTCCTCCAAGGCTGCCCTTTGTCACTGATTCTGTTCATAACTTTTACGGACAGGATTTCTAGGCGCAGCCAAGGTGTTGAGGGGATCCGTTTTGGTGGTCTAAGGACCAGGTCTCTGCTTTTTGCAGATGATGTGGTCCTGTTGGCTTCATCAGAACGTGATCTCCAGCTTTTGCTGGAGCGGTTTGCAGCCGAGTGTGAAACAGCTGGGATGAGAATCAGCTCCTCTAAATCCGAGACCATGGTGGCTCGGGCATCTGGTCAGGATGCCTCCTGGATGCCTCCCTGGTGAGGTTTTCCTGGCACGTCCAACCGGGAGGAGACCTAAAGGAAGACTCCGGACATGCTGGAGGAACTATGCTTCTCAGCTGGACAGGGAACGCCTTGGGATCCTCCTGGAGGAGCTGGCCCAAGTGGCTGGGGAGAGGAAACACCATGACTGGAACAGGTTATGGAGTTGGTTAAAAGGACTTCAATTTGGCATCAAAGAGGGGATCTTATTATGGAATCACAGAGGGGTGAAATCCTCAGTAAAGAATTTCTTGCTCAAATGTGGTGGGAACAAAACTCCCAATTATTAATAGTGGTGGGGACCTATGGCGCCTATGATTATGCACCATCAAAGAAATTTATAAAGTTAATCAAATTTTTCTGTAGAAGGTAGAATTTCATTTTAAAAAAGCACAGAGGCTGCAAATAAGTATTTAAAATACAGCTTTAAGATTTTGCAAGCTTATTTAAACCTGAAAAGACATTTCAACATCAAATTTTCCAGGCAAGAGCTGAAAGGGTTGGGTGATCTGGCATGGAAATATCTATGCTCTTCTTTTGAACTAAATGTGTCCTACAGGGGACAATAACGTTCCAGCAGCTGCAGTATCTGTAGCATCTTGTCTGATCTGATAATGGTGCCAGAACTGGTATTTGTCTTTTCATAATGCAAAAGAGGATGGGCTGAAAGAGGTTCTCTGCCCTGCAGCACTCTCTGAAAAAAACTGGCTCAACAGAGAGTGTAGTAATTAAAATGATTCGATTTCCTGGAAATGCAAAAACAAAACATTTTCTTCATTAAAATCTAATTTTAATGGCTTCAAATTCAAAATTATTTAATTTTTTGTGCTAAATTGATATAAAAAAAGACACCAGATGCTGAGTTTTCCAATAATTACAACAAATTTCCCACCGAGGGACAAAAAAGGGATTTTCTTTTCTATTCTAACTGAAAAATGAAATCAAAACTGTCAATTTTCAGATAATTGACCATAAAGGTACAATAAGTAAGAATTCTACAGTGAAATAATCACAAAATAGTCTAATGTCTCAATCATGTTGGAAGGAAGGTTACATTGAAAAAGATTTCATTCTCAGCTGGCTGGGGGTGGGGGGGTGGGGGTTGTCAGTTTTTCTCCTCCAAAGAGGGACGTAGTCTTTGTTTACAATCTGTCCTGCCTCCATACTTCCTGGTTCCAGAGCCAATCATATTTGAGTCTGCAGGGTTGCCAAATCTGTGCTGGCATTTGTAATTCGACACCATCTAGCAAAGAGCAGCAGCGTTGTGAAAACGGGAGCGACCCAGAAATTATTTCTTGTACCCCTAAGAAGCCACAGCACCTTTTTGTTTTTCTCTAATAGCAGGTGAAGAAGGCTAGAGGCTAACATTGAGCTAACAATGCTAACGGTGAATTAGAAAAAAGTCTGCTCAAAAATATCTCAAGCTACTTTTTTTACTAACAACTTGATATTACAGTCGATAATTACACGCACATCAGAAAACTGAACTGTTGCCCTAAATAGACTGACGTCTGTTTTTATTAAACGCATGTGAACGCGGTAGTCTGGCTGAAGGTGAACTGGTTCTAATCGCCGTGAAACACCCAGATACTGCAGTAGGAAACTGACTGCATCTACTTGTAAACGGCTCTGTCGAGCTGATACTTGTAACTTACGGAAGTGACGAGACCGCGGAAGCGGTCTTCTGATAATATCGCCACAAAGTAACACGTGTAACACCATCAAACAGTCCAGTACGTACCAAATAAGCTGTGCTGCAGCGTTGTTGTCCATTCCTTCGGCCATTGTGCATATCCTGTTTTAACTTTGTATGCTTCACTCCCGACAGTGTTTGTTTACTATTTGTGTTGCTATAAGCTAACCGGAAGAATGCCGACACCAAAGGGCACATGTCGCCACCTACTGTACCGGAGTGGAACGAACTTAATATGAGAGTTAGGTTTTGTAACGTACATGTAAACTAGAAAGAAGGATCCCAGTTTATTACTTTAGATCGACCTAGATGAGCATGTAAATGCACTGAGTGAAATGTATTAATTTACTTCAACTTACTGCGTATGACTCGTCCTCACTCTTCATGTAAAATCTTCTGGTCCTGATCTGTAGCTGGCAACAGTTGCTCAGAGTGGACTTGTTTGTTTTGATGTATGGACTGCAGTACCCAAATATGACCACTGGATGTCATTCTTACTTCATGCACCTTTAAAAATGGTTAACTAAAAAGCTTGACTTTTAGTTATTTCGGACTCGGATGACCCTTGCAGCTGTAATTTTTGCATTAAAACCTTTTAGACAGCAGGTATTTTTTTAACCATCAATCAATAAAATAAAATAGTGAAAGATTTTGAGGTAGGAAACTCAATCTCCCGTATCAAATTCAGCAGGATGTGGCTCATGTCTCAGCTGTGTGAAGTACAAGTTGCACATTTTTGCAACAACAAAAAATTGTTCTTGTTTATTATCAGACTTCAACTCTCTTCCTGTAAGCCACTTCAAAACGTGCTTTACGCTCGAAGCAATGAAACTAGGCAGATGAAGCACAGATTCACCTCATGTAATGTCATGACTTGCAAAACCATTCAGAAGAATTTCGCAGGATGTCTCAGACTATAGTAAGATGGGGGGATGGTTAAACTGGTCACATGACTCGGTTAAGGAGTCTTGGAGGAAACGAGGGTGGCGGTGGGGGTGAGAGGAGCTCCGTCACAGATTTTCAGCTAGAAAGAAACAGCTACTTGAGCCTGAGACGCCACTTGCCTGTGGATGATTTACTTTATAGGGAAATGTTGCGCCATGCTCTGTACATGCAAGGTAGGCTTAATCAGATTCTCTTCTCTTATTTGACAGTTGCAGCAGAAGTGTTTTATTATTTTTCTACTATTTTGATAAATGTGATTTCTGCGTATTAATCAGGCCTGTAACCAGGTTCTTTAACCTCATCTGTCCTAAATAAGCATTGGACTTGTGTTTTAAACTAGAGGGCTTCAGTTCCTGAACTCATCACTTTTAACCCTCTAAGGAAAACCCCTGTCCTAGACTGACTGTATGTTTCCCTGATCAGTAGGAAGTGAAGCTGTTGGACCCACGTGTGACCTGTTGTCCCTGGTCATGAGGACATCTCTTTTACATTTTGACACAATTTGCACCTTAAGAAGAGTGATTGGAAACTCCTGCACACTGATTTGCTCATATCTGCACCTCTAATGTTCTCTTTTAAGGTCTTATAACACATGAATGTGTTCAAACCATTAATATAAAGATGGATGATGATCTCAATTATAGATGGTGCCTCTTTCTTAAAGCCAGAGTCCACTTATGGCACTGAAAGTCCCTCTTACTGGTGCTTAAAAGAAACGCTTGAAACACTTTAGAAATTGCAGCATTCAAGGTAAGAAATGTGTGAAAACACAGGAGCTTGTTAAACAACCAACACCATGTAAGATTAACTGTAACTTTGAAGTAAAAAGTTAAACTTTTTTTAATGCAGATTATTGGCTTTTTTATTTTTTCTTCTCCAGGGGTGGCTCTAGGGGGGTCCAGGGTGGGCCAGTGCCACCCTGACAGCTAGCGTTGAGGACAGAGTCTATAATAAAGCAGTTTGTCATAATTTTACTTGATGCAAGACGTGGAACCAAAGCATGCGACTGCATTTAGATGCTGAGACAAGTATTTCATGTTGCAGATGGATAACTCTGGTATCAGCGGCTTTGTTTTTGGTGAATAACTTATTGAAGAACTATTGTATGTAGCGCCGACTGAACAGCTATTATATTGTTGTAATTTATTAGTAAAATTTAAAATCCCTAAAGGCATGTTTTGTAGAGATTAGTTTTTTAGAGATTGTGCCTTTCTTTCAGACATGTTGACCCCAGTCTGCCCCCCCCCCCCCCCCCCCCCCCTCTCGAATGTTGGTCTAGATTAGAACCTCCCCTGTTCTCTGCCTTTGGACCCTGAAAAGCGACTCAGTAGTTTATTTACACACATTAGTCATGCAACCCCTCCAAATACCCTTAAGGTAAATGACCTGTACTTATAGTCTTTTCTAGGGTTCTACAACCCCCCAAGGCTCTTTACATTCAGTCATTCATCCACGCACACACACATTCACACACTGGTGGTGACCAGCTACAATGTAGCCACAGCTGCTCTGGGGCGCACTAATGGAAGCGAGGCTGCCCAGCGCTGGTGCCACCGGTCCCTCCGAACCCAAGGACACAATGACGGTGACTGAAAGGGCTCAAACCTGCAACCCTCCGGTTATGGGGCGGGCACTTACTCCTCTGCCACCAGAAAGATGAGTCGGCCCTCTGGTGTTTCTGCCTCTAAAAGAATTCTCAAACAGCTGTTTTTTTAAATGAGGGGTCCCATTTAGAGGAATTCTGTTCATTTCACCGTCGTTCACAGAAAACAGACAACCAGCAGGAACAGGCAGAAGGCTTCTGCACAGGAGGAAATTCCACATCAACAAAAAGTGAATTAGAAGAAAATGCTTAATGAAATAATAATTTTGTGGTTTTGAGCTAGACACCATGGAGTTTTAGTTTGTGGATTACTGAGCATCTAATCGGATCCTAAATGTGTCTCCTGCCTCTTAAAGAGACAGGAACCCAATTAGCCGTGAACAGGTAAAATGAGGGGATTCCAGTTTGCTGACAAGTCTTTTTCATATAACTCTGGACAGACTGGTCCTGATGTGAATCATGTGTGAAAGCAGAGTCACGATTACAAAAACGTTCTGTAAAAAGGAGCTGCTGATGCATCGCTGATTGCATGCATTTACAAAAAAGTTGGTGCAAAAGTTCCTCAGAATGCAAAAAAAAAAAGTTGCATGATTAAAAATGGATTAAAGGAAACAATTAACTTTCTTTGATGTGAGTTTTGACTTTCCAACAGGCACAAAAGGTTGTAACTTACAAAAAGAATGGGGGAAATCTCTAAAACCCCACTGTGACCTACTTGAGCAAATTTAGGTTAAACTGCATCACTGTTTCACATCATATACAACAAAACAGAGGAAACATGCTGCAGATGCCAAAGTATTGCATTTAGTACTAAGATGTCATTAATAGACTACACTATAAAGTAGAAATTTAGCAAAGAGCTGTTAAAATCGCTATGTTGTTGCATTTCAGTTATCATGCATTTTAACCTACGGACCAAAATGTTATATGGGGGCTAAGTTCAGGTATATTGACTGTGACCGTTATTTTCTTTCAGCAAAAACAGAAGCTTCAGCAATGGCGAAAGGTGATCCAACCAAAACAAAAGGTACAAACACTTCAGTTCAATTATTGTTCATTCAAGAGTAAAAATAAAACGTTGTGTTGGTTTATTTTACAGATGATAAGCCAGAAACTAAAGATCTGAGAAGCAATCCTCCATCCAAAGTCAAGCTACCACCCATAAAGCCCATGCCGCCTCCCGTCAAAGACAAACCCATCAAGGTTCCACCAAAGTGAGTGATGAATCGTTATTGTTGCCCCTCGTTTCTAATCTCAGCCAAAATCCAATAAAGGCTCATTCATTTGCAAACGTCCTACAAGCAAAAAGCCTTTAACAAAGGTCAGGAACTCGTTCTCCTCCCTGGTCTGGCACCAGATGCCAAGTCTTTGGAAGTGAAAGGTTTTGGTTGCCACCTCCAGTTGCCATGGAGTCCTTAAAGAAGAATGCCAGGATGCATGACATTTAGTGGCCCAGTGGAAACTGAGATGAGTCAGATCAGAGCAGAACACATGAGAGCAGCTCACTTCCTGTTTCCTGAGCAGAATACACACATCACTAAAGACACTTTTCTTGAAAGCATCACCAAAGAAAATTCTTTAAAGGCCAAGTTCACTGAGAAACCATGTCATTTTTGAAATATGATCAGTCACTCTGAGTTTAACATGCAGGCTAAACATGAAAACACTCTTCTACCCCTATTTCCTGCATTGGCCGCCAATGGAGAATAGGGGAAACGCTCGGATTAGAAAAGTCAGTCAGATCTACGTCACACTGAAAATTAGCATTCATGGACTCGCCCATCTTAGCTCACGACAGGGAAAGCTGTTGTTGGTTTAGCGTCCAGGAGAAAGCAGAGCACGTTTTGGATGGTAGAAGCTAACCGTTAGCATTCGCAACTCAACAACATGGCAGAACTCCTTCAGGCTTGTGTTATTTGTGGAGATACAACATCGATGCTGCAAAACAAACAGTCAGTGGTAGAGTCACGTTGCTGTCAGCCAATCAGAGGCGAGATGTCCAAATATCAGGAAATAAAGACTCCAAATCCTGCCG